>VWYH01009141.1:738507-791506 GCA_013399365.1 Pampusana beccarii
GGCGGGAGGGGCAGGCCCGGCTGGGCGAGCGCAGGCCGCGGCGTTGTGCGGCGGGGAGCAGCCGGGGGCGGCCGCGGCCGTTGGGTTCTGTCTCAGCCCTCCTCCCGCATGGACCCCGCTGCCCGTTCGCTCTTTGCGGCGCTCAGGAGGACGCCGAGGGCCGCCCCCCCACCCCGAGCAGCGGTGCCCGACGGAGCGGCTGTGACCGCCGGGGAGGCCGTGGCCGGCGGCTGGGGAGCGCGGCCGGGCCTGGCAGGAGTGCCGTGGGTGTCGGGGATCCCTCGGCTGCGGGGGGGTTGTGACCAGAAGGTGCGAGGGAGCTCCTGCCCGGGCAGAGGGACCGGGGGGTGAGCGAGGAGCTTTTGTTGTCGCTGCCGCTGTGTCCTGCTCCCGGCAGATGGTGAAACCCCGCGGGTGAAGCGGCGCTCTTGGGGCTGTGACTGCACCGGGTCGGAACTGCTCACTTATTTCTCCAGCGCTTTCTGAAGGCTGAACGTGTTGGATCTACCTGGTACTCTTGGGAAAAATTAAAAAAAAAAACAACTTTAGGCACAAAATAACACGTTGAAAGCACGGCCACTTCCCTTAGCTCTTTTTGGCCTTTGCGAAGGAAAGGGGGACGAGCCCTCTCCTGACTAGCTCAGCTGCTTGTGCTCGGTCAGGTTTTATGTGGAATACTTGCACGCCGTTGCAGGACACTTGCAACTGAAGAGCTGTCTTTTTGTTTTGTTTGAAGTTGGGTGAAGTGTTGGTTTTGCTTTCAGCTGTGCTGGATGAATTTCTCTCTGGAGCATGGGAAAAAGCTACTGTGGTTGTTCTTGCATTTATGGTTTGATTTGGTTTGCCATTCTTCTTAGTGATGATAAAACTGTGCAAGTTGTTCTTTCTGATGGGTGACATCTGCTGGGTTTGTACCTGGAGAGTCTGCGTAGCTCAGCTGAAGGAAGAAACCACTGTGCCTTTTGGCCCGTGTGCTCTGAATGGGGAATTCCAGGGACATCCAAACCTCAATCAGGAGTTACACAGAAAAATTCCCAATGAGAAATTAAAATGTTGCTGTAGTTCAGCACACAAATACCAGGTTGCTAATACAAAGGGATGTTTCAATCCGCAGGCAACTTACTCTCTGAAATTAATGTCCTAAAGAAGGCAGAAGTTCAGCTGTCGCAACCAGTCATGCAAGTTTTCAACATTTGTGGTTTGATGTTGCTGGTGGTATTGTAAGAGGGGAAAAAAAAAGCTCGTAGACTTGCCTGTTTCTTTTTTTTTTTTGAATCCTAAGTTTTAATGATGTCATACAATGGTTTTGAAATTCAGTTATATTTATAAAGCATAATTATTTACTTGGATAAGTGGGTTTGGAATGCACCAGGACAGTTTTATTTGGATCACGAAACCTTTTTGTATATGTTTTTTATATTTTTAGGAGCATGAAAGTCTTCAATGTTTGTCCTGCAATTTTGATGGAACGTGTTGTAGTAAGCATTTTCTGCAGTGGTTTGCAGCACTCACTGTCAGGCATGCAAAGCTGCTTTTCCAGGTCCCTAACTAAAAAGTAAAATCCTCCCTGGTAAAGGAGACAAACCAGAGCACATATTTTCCACATTGTGAATTTCCATTTACTGGAGATGGAGAACTGTCATTTTAGTTTTGCAGTTGTTGTCCTCCTAATGCGTGCACAAAACGGATCTTTGTGCTAGTACCGCGGCTAAAAGCTGTGAGTACAAGTTGGAAAGAGAGAGATAAACAGGAAGACTCAAGAGTATGGGGGCAAAATTATCCTCATCCTGTCATCCCATTCTTTTTAGCTGTAGCAAGAGGGTGGAAGAGAAACCTTGGTTGTTCTAGCACTGAGAGGCGCTTCCAAGTTAATTTCTTACAGAAAATTAAGTTTCTGAATGGGATCTGCGGTCTCATGGGAAACCTTTGGTGGTGAATGGAGTCATTGGAGTGTTTCTCTGGGGCTCCATCACTGGCACCTTCTGCCTGATGATCTTAGTCCTGAGGATGAGTAGAAAAGCTGGCGACTTTTTCAAACACCCCTTAACCTAACAAGCAGGGGAGCACCCGTCCTCCTCATCACTGATGAAGCATGGGAGGTTTGCTTGTACCGCTCAAGGATGGCTCTTTTACTGCAAAGTCTTGCTAGGACTGTATCTGTCCTCTTGTGAAGGAAACTCAGAACTGACCTCGCCTTTCTGCCCTGTAGTTGTCTTTGCTTCCGTATTTATTTTATTGCTCTTCTTGTCCTGTACAGCGTGAATCTTCCCCTGCAGCTCTTTTGCCTCCCATGTTGGCCGCTTTATATCTGAAGGGACAGTAACCTTTGGAATAACGTCAAAACTAATTAAAAGAGCTCATTCATATGCCTTACTATTGCAGGGATACTTTGATGCTCTTTTTTTTTTGTGGTACGTGTTGAATTTTATTACATATGTGTATGAATATGTATTGCATAATATGGAATGAATTTATACAAGGGAAGCATCTTTCTAATTATAGCTCAAAACTAAGTGTTTGAGGGTTTTGGCTAATAAAAACCATCATCCATTTTGATCTTTATTAGCTATTATTTTTCTTAGAGCATGCTGTAAATTATAAGGTGTCTGCATCTGAGCACTTGGCTTTGCTTAGAGGCACTGGGAGGGTGGTGGGCTGGGACCCTTCACTGAGACTTCCCAGTACAAGGGAGCACATGAGAAATCCTCTTCCTGTAGGTCCCGTTCACAAAAAGAACTTGCTGAGGCATGAACGCTGTGAGGGTGGAATTGGGAACAGAGATTGTGGATGAGTAGAAATGGTTAGCGGTTTTGTTTCATGATGAATTATCAAGGTTTATGGGCAGTCGTTCTTTGAAGTATTTGAACTTCGTGCTGAGTAGCTCAGTGACACCATATTTGCTTGGTTATTTAAAAATATTGCAGGAGTAAGAGAAAAGCTAACTTTTTAAGTGAGTGCTGACGCCCCTTTGTCTTTGCAGGTAGAGCAAAGGGCCACACCGCATATTCTGTAGCTGAAGAAATTCCGAAGCTGGGCTTTTCCAGTCACCTTTAATATTGCCTTCTTCCAGTAGCAGTGCGTGAGGTTTGAAACTGTAAGCTTTGGAGGAGCTGAGCAAGCAGAGAGTAATCAAATCTTAGCAAGGCTTACCGGCTGGGTACCTTTTGTGAAAATCCAGTTTCTGGGTATTGCATCAGTGAGGAAAGGTTCAAGTCTTGAACTCTCGTTATGAGTACATGAGTTATTTTCATTCAGAGTCCTTGCTGGGTTTGGCAAGCCTTCTTTTCTGGCATTTTTAGTTGAGACTCCAAAAATGGTTCTGCCTGGACAGGGAGCCGTTCTTGTGCCTGCCGTCTGCTGGCCAGATACCACAGCTAACTGGGCTGGCTGCAAGAACCCAGCAGAGGCTCTGTCTTAAGGATACGGGAGGAAAAAGTGGATCCTTTTCTCACTGAGCCATGGCTCAGCTGGAGATAAGTTTTTGCATGGTTTCCTGTGAGGAGAAATAAGTTTTATAAGTTCTGTTACTATCTTTTTTCTCTTTCCTAGGATATGATGGAGCTCCTAGAGGAAGATCTCACCTGTCCCATTTGCTGTAGCCTTTTTGATGATCCTCGTGTCCTGCCTTGTTCACACAACTTCTGCAGAAAGTGTCTGGAAGGAATTCTTGAAGGAAACGTGCGGAATGTGCTTTGGAGGCCGTCCCCTTTCAAATGCCCCACATGCAGGAAGGAAACTCCCGTTACTGGAGTCAACAGCTTGCAAGTCAACTATTCCCTGAAAGGTATCGTGGAGAAGTATAACAAAATCAAAGTAACTCCGAAAATGCCTGTGTGCAAAGTGCACAGCGGGCAACCCCTGAACATTTTTTGCCGGACAGACATGCAGCTCATTTGTGGGGTTTGTGCCACCCGTGGTGACCACACAAAGCACGTGTTCTGTTCTATCGAAGAAGCATATTCCCAGGAGAAGCGGGCTTTTGAGACCCTGTTTCAGGGCTTTGAAACCTGGCGTTGTGGAGATGCCCTCTCGCGGCTGGATACCTTGGAAACCAGTAAGAGGAAAGCTCTGCAGATGCTGACCAAGGATTCTGACAAAGTGAAGGAGTTCTTTGAGAAGCTGCAGCACACCCTGGAGCAGAAACGAAATGAGATTCTCTCTGACTTTGAGACCATGAAGCTTGCAGTGATGCAGGCCTACGATCCGGAAATCAATAAACTGAACACAATTCTGCAAGAGCAACGGATGGCTTTTAACATCGCGGAGGCGTTCAAAGACGTGTCTGAGCCCATCATATTTCTGCAACAGATGCAGGAGTTCAGGGAAAAAATCAAGGTGCTCAAAGAAACCCCTTTACCGTGTTCCAGTGTGGACATCAGCCCTACAATAAAGAGCTTTGATACCAGCCAGTGGAATGGAATAAAACTAGTTGATGTGGACAAACTTTCCTTGCCTCAGGAAAACAACACTCTTAAATTCAAGATTCCCTCAGTCTTTTCACGCAGATTTATATTGACCTCTCTTGTTTGCTTGCTTATTCTAGCTGTCACCAGAATGTCCTTTGTGGAGTCAGTCGTTGACAATCTCCAGTGCTGGAAATCTCAGTTCTTTACAATTAGCTTGTCCTATTTGGCAGATACAGTGGAGATCGCAGATCACGCAGTCTTCTACTGGGAACAGATGACAGATGGAGCTTCACTTCTAAGAGAAAAGTGTAAAAACTATACGTTGGTTGTACTGGATAATGTCGCACAGTTTGTGTGCAAATATAAACTGTTGTGAAGTCCTTACTGAAACGTGAGAGAGATCTGGTGAAGAAAACATAGAACTTTGTAAAATTAATTGGTTTTAAGCCTTTCAGTAAAACATTCGAAGATTCAAAATGTTTCCAAAACATTCGTACTGTTCATGTAGTTTGAACACTGGTAAACTGGAAGGTGAAGTGAAACTTTGGAAAACACTGGTTCTAGATGCTTCTTTCAGTGGTGATTATGGGAATATTATTCACTGTAAATCATTTTTCTTACCAAAATACAAGGCCAAACTGTGTAATTAGTTTAATGTATTATAGAATAAGATAAGAAGTGTCACTTCCTAAGAGGTCGTAGTTAAAAACGTTTTTTTTTCTAACTAGGAAGTGGTTTGTAAACAGGAAGAACAGTTGTGATTGAGAAGAGTGCTGTACTGAGAGGCTTGTTTAGCACTGCCCTTCCACTGCAAAATACAGAGCGCATCATGCATGTTCTGGAACTGCTTTCCATCTGAGGATGTTACTTCTCACTTGAAATAGATACATGTGGTTTTTTTGTATGACCAAATGTCACAGTTATCCTGTGCATCCAGATTACTGTAGATATTGGTTATTGTTTACATGTTCTGTACAAAAATATAACTTCAGGGCAAGCATAAACTCTAGGGGTAAAGAGAAATCAGTTGAGGTTGGTGAGAGAAGAACAAGCTGCAAGATAGCACCTACTTTGCAGATAGTACGTACTTTGCAGTTTACTTTTCCAGCATCAAATTGTTGGAGTATTTGAGCTGTCTTGTTAGATCTGTGTTTCTCTGAAGCCACAAGTTCTTAAAAAGCGGCCTTAATGTCAGCAGTTCAGAGGGGTGAAAGGCAGGGGGCGGTCAGCCACAGGATGGCAGCTGCTGCTCCAACCCTGCAAAGCTGGCAGGTGGAGCAGGTTCTCTCCTTTTGCTCTGTCTCTCCAGATTGTAATTCCAAGAGCTGGGGAGAAAGATGGGGCGATTCCCTGGAACAGAGTGCGTAACGTGACAGAAGTATCGATGCTGTTGGTGTTTGGAAATGCTTGATAGGATTGGGATATAGATAGGCTCTTCTACTGTTACTGTATTTTTGTGTACCTTGTTTGAGGAGTGAATTGAATTTTCTGACTTAGCCATAGGATAATGGTGAACTGTATAGGAAAAGTGAACTGTAAGCTTGAGTTCTCTCAAATGCCCTTCTTTAAGAGCATACAATACTGAAATATATTGCTTGAAGCACATCTGACCTCTGTTTGCAGTGGCCCTATGAACAGCTATATATTGAATGAAAACATTTAGTTGACATTTCTGGCAAACAAATGTAATGGGTGCCATACTTTGAGGATGTTCCTTGGCCTCTCTTAAGGCTTAGTAAGTTGTGATGGTCAATTCAGTGTCTTGCAGTAGTTCTTGCAAGCTGTTCATTTGGAAAATAAAACATTAAATTCCAAGAATCAAAGTTTCCAAGCAACCAAACCCTGCAAACAAAACTATTGTACATGATATTTACATCTTTGTTGCCTGGGAGTCCTGTCGCTGCTCCACACCTCACTCCAAACACTTGCTAAAAGCACTGAATGGTTCTTGCGGCTGCAGGTGCCTTGCAGATCAGCAAAGAACAGCTCACAGACATGTAGATCAGAGAGTTACAATTCTTGGGTGGCCGAGATGACGATGAGTAATCGAGAGGTGGTCGTTCTGAGCGTGGGAGGTGTGAGATTTGTAACCCGGGCTTCCACCTTGCAGCAATTTCCGGAGTCCAGGCTAGCACGGATGTTGAATGGTGATGACCAGCAATTTAAAGTGGTGAATGGAGAGTTTTTTGTGGACAGAGATGGAACTTTGTTTAGTTACATCATGGACTTCTTGAGGACTCTCCAGGTCTCCTTACCTACTGATTTCTCAGACTACCAGAGGCTGCAGAGAGAAGCCGAATTCTACGGGCTCTACCATTTGGCTGATGTCCTGAGCCAGGAACACTTGCTGAAGCCGAGGCCGGAGATCTTGGAAGTGCGTTTTTCTCTCCAAGAGATGCAGGCCTTCTTCCGGATCTTCGGCTCCTGCAGCACCACTGTTGAGACGCTAGCTGACCAGATCACTGTGTTTACAGGGCAGCAGTCAGGACAGTGCTGGAACAGCCCTTTTTCTTCTCAGAAACCACTCGTTCCGCTTCCTTTGGAAAGACCTTCTCATCACGACGTGTTTTTTCAGTGCGGTACTGACTGCTCTGCTGGTGACCAGTTTGTGGCCAGGTACCCTCCCCGAGTGTGACTTCTCGTTATGGAAATGTCTTCATGACTTCCAGTTCATGGAGTACATGCTACATGCTAGAAAAGCTTGTCCTAAAGAAACTGTCAGACAGCTGAGAGAAAAGAGAGATGTTTCCTTCTTTCTGCTAGTTTAATGTTATCTTTTTTTCTAGTTCTGGAATACCCAGTTTAACTTCTGTTACACTGATTTGCCTGTTCTTCAGCTTTCTAAAATACTGTTCTCAATGCTCGTTTTTGAGTCCTGTTGGGTGTTTCTGTGCCCTTTCCTCCTCACTTGCTCTCCCAGGCTTTAGAATTTCAGGGTATCGACGACCTTCAGAAGACTTGAAAAACACAGAGTAAAATTAAGCAAAGCAAATGAAGTAAATAAGGAGTGAACTACTGGAGAAGCCTAAAATCTCCACTAGCTCATAGTCTTTCATATGGAAAAGAGGACAAAGAGAATGGCTAACCAGGGTTGAAAACACCAGTAGAACTAAGATGGCAATTCAGGCACTGGAAAGCTTTTGTAGAGCCTTTTAGTAGGGGGGCGGGGGAAGGAGTAGATTATTAACTATATGCTACACAGTGGGTTTTCTTTGAATTCAGAGCCAAGTTCTGTTTTTATTGCGATTACTGTATATCAGTGATTTTTTGTGATAGCAGTATCGTATTCTAATGATAACTTACATTTTTAAAACAAGCTCTTGCTGGATGTCTCTATTGTATGGAGACATGTTCTTACTGTTTAAGAAAATGTAACCTAATTTGTCCTCTGTGGCTGTTAGGACATCTGGGATTTTATGGAAATTTCATTGAAATATTTCCAAAAGAGTTATTCTCTCTGAATATATGGATCGGCACAGCAGTCCTTTGATTATTTTAAAGAAAAATCAATAAAGATTATCTTCTAGCTTTCTTTAGTTAAGCAAGTAGAAGGAAAGCTACTTTGCATTTGTGAAGCAACATACATTTATGTGCCAAACCTTAATTTTATAACGTGTTACTAATTTTAATGGACTAACAATTGGTTGAGTAGGTTACTTTCTGCACCTTCCATAGTGGGGAAAGTATTTCTGATTCTTTCCTTTATTGCTTCAGACTTGGTAAAAATTTTCCTTTGCAGATCAATAGAAGAGCTTGTCTTGATTAATGAAACAAGCTGAGTTTGATTATGTTGCCTGCTGAGTTTTTATTGACTTTGTGGTGACATGGACTCTTTCGCCTTTTTTGTGCTTTCCATGAATGTTTGGTGTACTTTCTGTGAACTATGGAACAGTTTCGCCCCTGTCAGCTTCTGTATTTTGGAATGGTATTTTTACTTGACTTCTGTTCCTCCAAGTGTCTGGATAGATTCTTAAACTGTACTTTATATCAAGTAAAATCATTGGAGGCAATGTGAAAATGATTTTCATACTTGTTACCACAAGACCTACTGTACAAGGTAACTTTGCAATAAATGTCACTGTTTGTAGCGAGAGATCCCGCGTCATGACAAGCGATGCTGTTGGGCTGACCGTGGCTTCTCTGTCCCTCCCATCATTTACCCTTTCTTGAAAAACTTGCGGCCCTATGGAGAGCATCCCATTCACCTCCCTGCAATGAAACGAGGTGGAGTTTGTCACAGCTATTTCTTAAGAAAGTTTTGGTGAGATGCAAGTGTTTCCTCTAGTACGTAAGGGGACGAGCTGAGAATTACTGTTCTTATAACAAGTGAAAAAGTTAAAGTGTCCTTAAAGGAGGAAAGAAAACCCCAGAACCTTGTTTGCTGTAAACCTGTGCAATTGTGCTGACTTGCATCGTCCGAGGACCTGGTTTGTTTAAAAAAAAAAAAAATCTGATTCCATCCTTTAAGAAGTAATTCAAGTGTGTTGTGACTGGTTTTTTCTTATTTCAGGTATGTTTCCATAAAGCCTGATGACAGAAAGCTGATTAACGGTACTAATGTGCTGGGCTTGCTGCTTGACACTTTATTCAAAGATGGATTTCACCTTGTGAGTACCAGGACGGTCTCCAGTGAAGAAAAAGTCGAATGCTACAGTTTGGAAAGGATGAAGAGGCCAGCAGGCCTTACAGTGACGGTGAACCAAACCCCAGGGAGCTCCAGGGTTGCACAGGCAAAGAAAAGCCCAGTGCAGAAAGGGAAATAAAGCTTTTTGCTTTCTTCTTTCGAAGGTGGAAGAGGGGTTTGGCAGCGCTAGTGGCTGTTTTTGCTGGGTTGTTTGAAACTGCAACTCTTGAGGGAAGTAACAAACACTTTTTTTTGAGTATTCAGAAAAAAAAAAAGGCTTTCTTGCCTTTTACCGCTCCACCCTCTTCAACTCTAAATAAAAGAGTCAGAGATTCAATCCTGGTTTTGTGGACCAGATTCCAGCATTTTCAAGGGTTGTTTTTGTTTTTCTTTGTGGCTAAAATTTGTATTAGTACTCGCAAAAAATCAGCCCTTCCTTGTGGAAAATAATTTTTATATTCTGTGCTAGTCTGTAAGTAGATTTTAAATACATGATAATACATGAAGAAATAAAAACTTGACAAAACTGTCGTCCCAACGGTTTGGAGAAGTGGCTGGAGGAGGAATGCAAACCTCAACGGTTGAATATTGCTTCTCCTTTCAAAAGATACGCATACACTGATGCCGTCAGCTGAAAGGGATGTAGTGCAAACATCCCACGTCGTATCACTGTGTGGCTCCAGACGTGAGAAAGTGGCTTTGTGAAGCCACCACCAGTGTTTGTGACATAACGGTGTTACTGTCCCTTGCAGAATACCCCTCTGTCCTCTCCTCCTGCTCCAAAGGCATTAAAGCTGTTCTTCAGTGCTGAGAATTCAATGGCAAAGGTCTTTGTGAACGAAGTGTCAGTTGATTTTTAGAGTTTTAACTATAAAAAGAATGAGAATGTGATGATCCTTCGGATGGAAAAGTTAGTACAGTTTTAAACAAAATAGTACAAAGGATTTCTTAACACTTGGTAAGTGCAAAACATATTTAGGGGGAAGGCTTGGCAGAAGTGGCTTTAAAGGTCTTGGGAATGTTAACCCTGTACAATGCTTTGTAAAGATGCCAAAATCAGCTCAGGTACCAGGAGAGGTAAGTTAACAAGGCTTTATAAATTAACAATATTTTGTCTTCCCTTCAAGGCAAGGAAAGAAGATAACAATAACTTCAAAGATTTGTTATTTGAATCTGACTTTTGTTGACGCATCTTTCCAAAGTTACAAACAGCCAAGCAGAACTCGTTTGGGCTTTCCTGGCTACTTAGATCTGTCTTTTGATTAGCTTTAAAAGCTGACATCTTACTTTATTTGCAGCACCTGAAAATGGGAATGGGTGGTGGGAATCTTCTTGTGGTGGGTCTGCTTCTTGCCCTTGGGAGTTTCAACAAAATGGATCTTCCCAGAGTGGTGGTGCCGCTATCAGACATCTCTTGCTGCCACTGTGGTGCATTGTAGCTTGACACAAGTTCAGAAGTTCAGTGGCAACAATGGGGTCCTCCTTGTTTGTTCTAGAGCTTTCTGGGTTGAGAATAATGTGATTATGGGTCTACATCCCCTGACGTGCTTACAGGTTATGTAATGTAATAAATGTTGAGGAATGTAAATGTGGATGCTTTCACTTCAAATAGGACTTTTTTTTGTCAATAATGTCAAGATGTTAATATTTGTCTTGGTATAAAGCATTTTTCACAGAACCACCTCACTGCAACAACATTGCTGGAGGTTTTCAAGACACGACTGGACAGGGTATTAGATAATCTCACCTGGGCTCCCTTTTCCACAAAAGGTTGGACCAGATGATATTTTAAAGTTCCTTCCAGCCTGGGCTGTGCTGTGATTCTGTCAAGGTGTGTCTCAGAATGCCCATCATAGAATCATTTTGGTTGGAAAAGACCTTTAAGATCAAGTCCAACCATTAACCTAGCACTGTCAAGTCCACCACTAAACCATGTCCCTAAGAACCTCATCTATGCGTCTTTTAAACACCTCCAGGGATGGTGACTCCACCACTTCCCTGGGCAGCCTGTTCCAATGCCTGACAACCCTTTCTGTGAAGAATTTTTTCCTAATATCCAATCTAAACCTCCCCTGGTGCAACTTGAGGCCATTTCCTCTCGTCCTATTGCTTGCTATTTGGGAGAAGAGACCAACATGGTGAGTATTGAGTGAGTCAGTGACTGTGAATGTTACTGGTGAAGAGACTTAACCAATAATAGCAAGAAACACAAAGGTGACAACTTTTTACAGGGAAAGGAAAAAAAAAGGACTTGAGGCTGTATTAACCATCCCACCTTAAACAATCGCTGACAGCAGCAGTGTAAACTGGGAGTAGTTTCAGAACCCCTCGTAGTAACGAAATCAGGCTACTCCACCTACCGCAGAAGTAGTGAGTTTATTTTCCTTGCTGAAGCAGCCCCTGTGAAAACTGAAGTTTGAATTTTTTTTTTAGATAAAGTGAAAGAAAATATGAAATATTTGAATTTTTAAAAAGCCCTGGAGTTTTACCCTATGCTGTCACTCATGCTCCATGGCTTCGGCAAAATGAATATTTGGTACAACCATTTCAGTAACTATTTACGATGGGCTAGTGCTGAACACTTTCTGGTTCCCCTTGTGGATTGATTTTTATTCTGCACAAACCTCGCTCTACAAATGTAATATTTTGGCTCTGGAAAAATATACCAGTGCAAGTTCCTGTCCCGTAGGGGACCATACATGCTTACCTGGCCCTTGTGTGGCAATGTGCTGTGAGGCTACACAGCTTTTTGAAGCGAAACACACGAGCGTCAGCCAGTTTGGATTCCCAAAGTTCTGGCGTTTACTGTCACTTAGCACTGAACTGACGAGTGTCACCTTCTGTCATTTGTGCACCTGCAGGAAAAGCGATGAGGCTCTTATACAATGCTTTTGGGTGTGTTTTTCTTTTTTTAACTGATAGTTGCTTAAAGAAGTTTGAGAGCATGTGTATGTGTGTCAGTAAGCTGATAGAAATTTGGTGAAAGTGTCTGAGACTGGTAGGGTAACCATGGCTTTTAATTTAAGATAATTTGATATTAAGCTGGTTTGTCAAAGAAAAGCACCTTGCTGGATTTTTGTTGTACAAAAGTGGAAGCAGCGATGGTAGAGCTACAGGTGTATCTTCAAGCTACAATTATATGGCAGTAATTACAGAGGAAGGGGTGAAAGCGTGTCTGTTTGCAGACAAACACATATAAAAATAGCATCAATTTACTAGGATGCTCTTCAGCTGGCCTGGGTAGCTTCTGCCCTCCACCTTGCAAGATAATTTATGTTACAGTAAAGCGCTGCTGAACCAGGATGGTGATTTTTCTGTGCCCTCTTTGGAGCATGTGCAGCCTATCGCGCAGGCACCGAGTCAGTTATTTGGAAGTAGTGGCCAATCTTTTTACTGCACCTGCCCTTCTGAGGTCCCAAACCAGCGGGGATGCAGGAGGGAGCAGCCTGTGATGCATCAGCAGCAGAGTGGGTGACGCTGGTGCATTTCCCACGCTGCTCTGCACTGGTGTGGCCTCACCTGGAGCACTGTGTGCGGTTCTGGGTGCCAGTGAGAGTCCAGAAGAGGGCTATGAATTTACTGAAGGGTTTGGAGAGGAGCATGAGGAGCAGCTAAAGTCACTTGGTTTGTTCAGCCTGGAGGAGACTGAGGGGAGACCTCATGGTGGCTGCAGTTTCCTCACAAGGGGAGGAGGAGGGGCAGGCGCTGATTTCTTCTCTTTAGTGACCAGTGACAGAACCCGAGGGAATGTCAGGAAGATGTGCCAGGGGAGGTTCAGGTTGGACATTAGGAACAGGTTCTTCCCCCAGAGGGCGGTGGACACTGGACCAGGCTCCCCAGGGAGGTGTCACAGCCCCAAGCCTGACAGTGTTCAAGAAGAGACTGGACAACACCCTCAGACACATGGTGTGAACTGTGGGGTTGTCCTGTGCAGGGACAGGAGTTGGACCCCATGGTCCTTGTGGGTCTCAGGACATTCTGTGATTCATTCTACGAGAACAGCTGTACACATAGAAGTGAATTTGGCTGATGGGAGTCCAGACTAGCTATGAGTCTGAGTGTTTTTAAAAGCCTTCTGGTCAAAACCAGATGGTGCATTTAACTGAGTACTTTCACCCAAATCTTGGCAGGTGTCTCACTCTGGTATCTCCCTCTAGTATCTCGTAACACAATCTCTGCAGGACTAAAAGTATATTGTAGGTGACTTGGTCATGCTTTTACATTCAACAGAACCAGGAGCTCTGCTCACTCATATCTAGCTCTATTTTTGATTAAATAGGAATGGGATTTTTAAACATTTAGAGATTTTTTCCAGTTGAGTTGGAATTTGTGATCCCTGACATGATCTACTTCTTCAAGTCATCGCTGGCTTTAACAAGAGAATTCCATTTTCCTGGGAAGGTGCAAAATTTGCTGATTTCAGTTAAGTTACTGCTGTATTTGCCTTTTTACTCTGCCTTGGATTCAGTAAAAATGTGCAAACTGTTCTGCTGCCCAAGATGCTTGGAGTTGATGGCCATAGTACTCCCAGCCCTCAGTGAGCTCTCTTCCGCTCTGACACACAAAGGGCCACCAGAACAGTAAATTCACTAGAGGGGAAGGAAGCTAAAAGGTAACAACACTGTCATTCCATCCTACACAGACTGAAGTTCACATGGCAGAAGTAGATAGTTTAAAAAGAGATAGCAGCTTGCTGGATTTGCAAAAGGCAGATGATTCAGCAAGACACCACCTCATTTGCCTTATATTTTCTTTCTTATTTTAGTCACTTCTCCCTTTTTCATAGTTGGATTTCATCCTGTATTTCTATATTTAAGACTATCAAGGGCTTTATCAATACAGTCCTCCGGTGCCCGTTGGATATCCCGACAGGACAGAGACACCACACTTCTTTCATCCCACCGTTCTTGCACCATGTTGACTTCCTTTCATAGTACTTGATTATATTTTTGTGCTTTTAAGTAACTTTCGGTCTGCTTCTTCACATACTGGGAAATTCTCTTATGTCCTTCTTATGTCTTTTGGTGATGTGTTGTTTATTTACCACCTGAATTGTTCAGGAATCTGCTGATACCAGGGAGGAGAGAGTCTGATGTGAAACACCCTCCTGTTCTTTAAGTATTGATTTCAATATGACAATTCAGGAGGGTTTTTGTTCTTTTAGGAAGTGAAGTCACTGCATTCTTACAGATTCTACCACCAGTGCTCCTAAGATTGTATAACTGATTAAGAACAGAAGTTTAAATAAAGCTATTGCAATTTATACTATGCTTAGACTAAAAAAAGACTGATCTCTTAGTGCTGGTCTTAGTACTGGGAAGTCTTTCCCTTTACTAAATAATTCTGAACTGGTTTTCACTTCCATGCATAGTTGAATCTCATGAAAATAGTAGAAGGTTCCACCCTAAGATGAAGTATATGAGGAATTAATAGCCATAGGGCAAAAGAATGATGCTGAGTAATTGCATCTTGCCCTGTTTCTACAGGTTTGCAAACAGGGGTAGTAACTTCTGTTCTGACTTTAGAGGAACTTTTCTCCACATTGGGCTGTTCCCACTTTTTACCTATTTTGGTTAGTTTCCACTTCTCCAGTGCTCAAAGATAGCTCATATAATCTGAGCTGAGCAAGGCTGGTGTCCTTTTGTCTGTCCCTCGAGGCGAAAAGCCAAGGGTATGTCCAACACACAGCCTGGGTGACACTCCGTTTTGAATCACAGCTGAATGCAGTAACAGCCACCAAAGTGGATCAGAAATCATGTTTGAGATCACAATGTTCATAACTTTGATTTTTTTTTTTTCTTAATTTGTTCCCAAATTGCTGGGAAGTGTTACCGAATATTCATAGGGAAACAATCTGGGAGATATCCAGGAGAGGGAGGGAGACTCTGCCTTACTCCTTCTCTCTGATTTCTGCAGAACAATTGCCCGGTTTTAGCTTTACAAGGTTTATTTTTATTGATTTTCAACAATAAACAGTGAGAGTATCTACAATAAAATATTTACAGTGCATCATGATGAAATACAACTCCCTAACAAATATTATATTGATCTATTCCCAGATGCTACTGAAACAGCATATAAAAGCCCAAATCAAGTCCAGTGATGGAGAACTTCCTCTCTCTAGTGAGAGATACGTACGACCGTAACGTCTTCAGAAAACAATAAAAGGGAAGGGAGTGATTCTGCTTCTTTGACTGTATCTTCATCAGCCCAGTTAAATCTGTCAACTCAGTGTAATCCACATAAATAAAGAATTTGGGAACCAAGGGAACTGCTAGTGTGTCTGAAGATTCCCATTCTTTGAAGCTGCCTCTCCTGCTGCAGTCAGGCCATAATTGGTCACAGGCGGCCTTGTGATGAGTAAATGGATGGACCAGCAGCCATTTGAATAGTCTGAAACTGGCTGAAGATATGCCTGGAGCCCTGAATATTCTCAAATGGGTGGGTGGGATGTAAATCACCAGTCATCGCATAAAATACAAATAAATCTGACTTCTATTAAAAAAAAAAAAAAAAAAGGAATGTTGGTTTTCTAGATCACGGTGTAGTTTCTGCTGAAATAAACCCCTGAAGTGTGATCTGATGTGTAAATTTTTCCAAGAATCCTTCCTCCAGTTCTGCTCCGTTTCCATTCTAACGCAATGGTTTGATAATTGGTGGCTTCTTTCTGGTCAGAAGGATGATGGATGTAGCCCTAAAGATTAGAAACAGTAACGTGAACAAGTCTACTCGAGAGAATGAATTTAGGGCTTCGCTTTCTAAGCAAGTTTCTGTTACAGCAGTCAGCTGAGTGCTTGCTGAAACTGTGAAGAATTAAAAGTTGCAACATTGTTCCGTCCTGATTCTCCATTGGGAAAAAAAAAAGGCAATAGATTGGAAACATGAAGTCTGGGGTTTTACTAGTAATTTGGAGTCAGGATCTCAGCTTCCTCTGATTTTCAAAGGCAGTTTGTAGCTTTCATTGAGGGCCTTCTGAAAAGACTGGTCTACGGTTTTGGTTTTTGTTCCCCAGTGATAACTAAACTGAGTAACAAAATAATTGCTGACATACCGTTTTATTGACAACGTTGTATTCAACAAACAGAAAGCATACTGATTCTTCTGTCCTATAATCTTGGCATCATTTAACTAGCTTGCTGCTCGGACTGGTCACTGGTGGAACAGAGGAAAAGGCTACGTGATAAGGGCAGGCAGAAATCCCCAGGAGAAAGCAAATTCACTTATTTCCCATTAAAGAGAGGGAGTTAAGGGATAAAATTCAGCTGGAAAGAGCTGCTGCCTTTGTGTGACCAAAGAGACACAATTTATTGTATTGAAGGGAGGACAGTTAACAGAGCTGTCAGAAATGTCAACGCCACCAGACAAGGAAAAGCAGAAGATCTTACAGGGGTGAATGAATGGGTGGGCAATAGCTGCTAAAGGAACGTGAAAACGGCACAGAATGAGAGACTTGTGCTCACGAAACGACAGGGCTGTTTTAGTTTTTCCAATGTATTAGGTAAGTGGATCTGCGGAACATCTTACACCAGTGTTTTGCATACTGAAGAACGAAGTTTCTCTCTCAGAGGTCAGTTCTGCAACCTGCGCTATGAAGTGAAACGCTGTAGGATCTGGCCATAAGGTGGGTTAAGCATGTTGGTACCACACATCTGGAAACAGAAGCTACGCTTCTGGTGGCCAACTAGACAAACTCTGAGAATCAATAATATCAGCACTGCTTTGGCAGTGCTGGGCTTATAAGCCTCCTGGATAATTACTGGATACGTCCTGTTCGTGGCCTTTGTTTCAATTCCAGTTATGGTAAGGTGAGCAGTAACCCTACTATTAATAAGTTAAGTTCCTAATTTTCCATAAACTGGAAAAGTGTCTTCTGGAACACAATGTTTTATACTCTATTTTCTAAATTTGCAAATTGATCCTTAGGCCATGCAATTTTCCTTTGCTACCTATTATTGTTCAAAACACTGTCTTCTGAAGATGGCGTAGTAATCTGTGGATCCCTGGAATACATTAATGGCTTAATGGTTAATATTCCCATTAAGAGTATGCAAATGAAGAATTGTAACTGCATGGTGCCTGATGTAACTGAGATTCTTCTTCCAGCTTTGGTTGGGTTAACGACGTTTTCTGCTGTTATTCAATAAGAGTTTTCTTTGACAATCGAAGTGTCATAGTGAAATCCATAAGCAGTCCCAAAAATATCTACAGATGTTCATAAGCAGTCCCAAAATCTCTACAGATACACGTGGAAAAGTATGAGCCAAAGATCATATTTTTACTATACTCATCTTTCATTTCAGATACTCTCTGCAGAACCTTGGCTGGAAAATGCACTAACCAGCCGCTCTGTTGGTTATAGAATTCCCTACAAGCTGTGCTATGGCAGTCTCTTGTGCTTAGCCACTGAAAGTCTGATGCATGCTCTCACTGAACCCCTGAGGTAGGCTTGGAGATTGAATAGAAAAGCTGAGCATCACATGAAACTGTAGAAGGCTAACGGAACATCAGTTTTCATCATCTATGTTCTTTGGAGGTATCTGTGCTGACTTCTTGTCTGCTCCCAGTGCCAAGATACAGCTGTGAGTGGAGGATCTAGTGACAGTTCGTAGGAGTTCACATCCAGAGCGTCCAGGACATGAAGAAGTGGATTTCCGTTCATCCGAAACAAGCGGTGACCAGCACACAGACCCTTTACTGGAGGTGAGGACTCCTGTTGCAAAGACCACACAGTGCCTTCAGGCTGGATGGATAACAACATGGAAAGAACTGTTCTGAAAACTCTGAGCAGAGCACTTTAACCTGGTGATGAAAGACTGCTAGCTGACAACATGAGTCTGTATCTGATCTTCCAGATGTGTGTATTCACATCTCTTGAGATACGGGACAGGCAAAGTGAACACCGTACTGGAATTGAGTCATTACCACCTTTCCCCCTCCCTTTTAAAAGATAAAGCGGGATTTCTTTTCTGTAGGAAAATAAGTGATGTTACTAATGATCTAACCTGTTCTCATTTAAATGCCCTGGGACAAAACAGAGTCAATGAGTGACTAGAATAAAATACACGAGCCTGTCTCTGCAGCAGCTGGTAGGCACCGACCCGTTAGAAACTCACTTCAGTGGTTGAAAGGAAAAGGTGGAACATCCCAAATGTTCCAGATTAAACAGTCAGACACTGCCACATTGATGAAAGAAGCAGGTGAACTGCTACACACAAGGTGGTGGGTTTTTTATTGTTTTTTTTTTAAGTTTTGTGCTGCTTTGCTGAAGGGCACGTAGGTCTGTATGGCTGGAAAGCCTATGCTCTGTAACACTCGTGCTTGAGAACTGCGGTTTACTCTTGTGAACCTGAGAATAGCATGCACAACCTTGTCTATACAAACAGATTGCAATGCATTGAATAGCTGTTCCTACTTCAGAAAACCCCAAAATATGTTGTCTATAAAGATGTCTGTCTCTGGAAAAGTTGTTACTGCTATAAATGGTCTCTACTGCATCATATGTAAATTCCTCCCTAAACATCTGTGACAATTCCTACCATTTTAAATTAGTACTTGCAAATACGAATTAATAATACCCTATTTAGCTTGTATGGTTTTGTACTCTAGGACCCTCATTTTGGGCAGACAACTTTTTCTGCAGCAGAGACAAAACTTTGTCTTCTTTTTGCTCCAAGTGCCAATTTTGCTGTAATTCGAGACAGCTTTCCTTTGAGAGAAGGCTGTCCTGAGACAATGCTCTAGTCTGATGGCATTTAGTAATGTTTCGAAGGCTTTGTACTCATCTGATGCAGGTAAGGAGTCAGGAGCTGCCTTGTAGAGAGAGAAACAAGACAACAAAATGTGGACACGGATGCTACTCGGACAGCTGGTGACATAGCAGCAATAGGCTTTCTCCAAAGGCTGAAGTTGAGGGTCGGGATGGTACCTCAAGGACCCTTGGCGTTTAAGAAATGTTAATGAGAATATAGAGATGCTGAAAAATGCAGGAAGTTCCCACCTCTATAAGTTGCCCTGTGTGAACCACACCTGACCTCTCCACCTAATGTAGAACGTCCAGCTAAAGAGAAGCTTACAAAAGAACCTTTCCTCTTCTGGGTCTGACTGAGCACAGGAATATTTTCTGCGGAACTAGTGCCACAGGATGTTGGAAACCTATAGAAAATGATCTCTCAGTAGCAGCAGAATAGAGAATGGTTGAATCAATACTGAAGGCTGGACATCCATGGAGGCTTATAAGGCGTGATTCTGAGCCTGATTTGACAGTGAAGTGCAGGATTGCTGTCTGCTTTCAGCTGAAGCATCCAAAGGTGATTAGACCTTATCAAAATTAATTTTGCTGTCATCGTTACTCATAATTTCCGCTCTAGCATCAAAGGCTGCCAAGGGATTCAAGAACTGCAGACCACACACCACGAAATATCTAAGGTAATTCCAACTCTGCATTATTGGACGGCCTGCTGTTCCCAGGTTTGAGCTACGCTTAACTTCAGAAGAACTTATGTAGGAGAAAATCAGGATCTGTTTTGCAAATGTTCTGTTCCTTGTCACCCTCTAATCAAGGTCTAGCCATGTTAGGAGACTTGCTGACAGCCTAGAGCAAGAAGTGGGAACAGCAAAAGAGTTCTGGTCTTTCTCAGTGTTTCTGCTCAGACAAACTAGAACCAGAGGCCAGGTGCCTGTATCACTTGTGACATCTTGAGGCAAGATGTTTTACTTGCTCAGCCCTCTTACAAGGTTCATGCGATGCTCATCAAGCCAAGTAAAATGTATTTTATGCAGGTAGTCTTTAATAAACACCACTACATTACACAGCGAGTGAATGCTAGAGAGGTTGCGCTCATTCATGGGGTATGCACCGACACAGAATTCTCCCTAGGCTGAAGCTGTTTCTCCAACAGAAAAATAACAGAAACACTACCATTTCTAAAACTAAACCTAATCTTAACAGCTATTTAAATGTTAATATAAGTATAAACTAGTGAATAATAAAAGACTACCCGGTATATCATTGGCTAATGAAAAGCTCTGACAGTAGCCACCAGACTAGAACAAGAGTTCGGCAGGACCAACGCTGCTCTTGCACAATGACACACGGTTATTGCTGCCACGGGTGCTGCTGAACAACGTCCTCCCCTACGACAATACCAGATGCAGGGGCACCAGTGGCACGCGGTGCCTGTGTACAAATGCACAAACACACACGGAGAAGAATTCCAAGTATTCTTAAAACGTATTTGAATCCAGGAGGTTTTTTTGCTTTTGTCTATGTAGTACCAAGGGGAGGATGAAAGAAATTGGCAAAGGAAAAGAAGCTCAATGTAAATTATTTGGCTTTAATATAGAGGGTGACAGAGAAATTCCTATCCTGAGGACATGCTTTATGGGGAATCAGAGTAGTTTCACCAGGCCTTGGACGTCTCAAAGGAAGAGCCCGTTGGCAGCCTGAGAAACTCAAACACTATAAATCACCAGGACCAGATGCTGTTTTTATAGGAACTCTGAAATAAATGTGAAAAAATAAAGATGCAGTTAAGAATTTGTCAATTACCATTAAAAATATCCACTGCTCTGGACAACCGCTCATAGCTAAAAAGGTGCAGTTTTAGAGGTAACTTCCTGAGGATACTTTCACAGCATAACAGTGCCTTTCTCAGTCTACTTACTTTATGCCTGAATAAGCATAAAATAACGGGATCTCAATATCACAGCTCTGCAAGTAACCTTTATGTTCTAAGCTATTAGAACTGCTTCAACAAAATAAAAGTTACAGATACTACAAGAGCTTTGAGGAAGTCCTAAAGTTTAACCCTAATTTGGAAATGGAGTAAGTAACTGTTCCTCAAACGAGGAAAAGTGTCATTTTTCTCATGTGGGTAAGTTATTTAAATCTTCTTCCACTCAGAACAGGCTCCTATCAATTCCACTAACTTGGAAGGGAGGTTATAAACCTTCCTGAAAAATAAACCAATCTCCATAAACAAACAAAAAACACCCCACAAACAAACACCCNTGAAGGAGGGAAAATGTGAATCCCTTTGCTGGTGGTTGAACAGCCATGAACTTCCTTAATTCTGCTAGTTCCTCCCTGCTTTCCTTTTTCAGCAGCTTTAGAGAAAATAGGAGCATAAAGCAGTTTAAAGTCACCTTTACTGGTACTCTCTTTAGCAATAAACCCCAGAACTTTGGCATCATAGAGGTCTGTAATGCAATTCACAAATATTCAGTTATCTCACTGTTCATCTACTGGAAACATAAGGTATTCCTTTAGTGAGCTTTAATGGGTACTTACATTTATTTTATGCTCATTTTACTGTTACTTCAGGAAACATCTTAGGAAAAGAAAATGGAACTTGCAAAGAACTGCACAGTTAGTCCAATAAAAGCAAATTCCACTACCCTTTGAAATCCTACCTGCAGCTTGCTTTCATCTGCTAACAGTAATAGTTATCACTGCCAACAACCTTTGAACAAAACCATTTTGTGATTTCTATTCTGTTTTGCACATATCCTTCATTTAACAAGAAAGATGGGGAACATCTGTGGGCAGCTTCCACTGGGCACTTTTTCAGAAGCAGGAGTTGTGAACTTGAATCCCATTGGGCTTCTGAAGAACGTGAAACTTGGGTTTTCTGTTTCTTGGGAGAGTTCCCTCACCTTGAGATTGCTTCAGCCAGTTTCTTAACTTCTTCTGATGGATTCTTGTAGGTCATAATTTTTAAGCAGCTCTTTGGTCTGTCCCTGCCTTTCCCACTCTCTCTCTTTAACCACAGCATGTATTCTTACCCTCTGCTGTTTTTGCCAAATATTATACAATATCTGATTACAATCAATCTTTTAATGTGTACCGAAGGAGAAGGGGAGAAAGAAAGAGGTCTCAAGCACTTTGGCTTTCCCAGCATCATGCTACCCTTCTGTGTTGTGGCAGAGGACCAATTCTCACATCAATTCCTCTACTACTGTTGCAGCTGTGGAGTTTTAGGCACAAATCAAATTCTTCAAACAAACGTGAGCTTTGATAACCTAGGCCATACCTGATGCAGAGAAATCACATCTGTATTGTTTATCTCAGAGCAGAAGATCCTGTGCGTCCGAAGAAGAGTTCTTCCTGGAAAGTTTCCTTGGGTCATCTATTTCCACCACAAATAGTGCCCTTTAAGCACAGATGTGTTATCATATTCTAGAAAATAAGTGCTTGCATACATTCATACAGTATCTACAGCACTCCATCAACACATGGATATATAGTGACCATCACAAGGCAGATTTTAGTTTCCCTTTACAAACACTTTTAAAAAAAAAGTCAAAACACCTAATAAGTGTCCTTAAATTTTCCAATATTTTAGACACTTATTTCTTTTGAAGAATAAGGTTTTTGGTGTCTTAAAACAAACTGGAAGTAAGCAGCTAACTGCACTGGTAGCAACTTAAGCCACCTATAAATGAAGAGATTAAAGCAAAGCAAACATAAATTAAAAATACAGAAGCCTTTTGGTAAAACTGTACCTCATTAAATAGCAGAAGCTCTCAGAGACATGCCTGAAAGTCCCGCTCATTAAATAAGGCTGGAGCCTATGTCTGGCTAGTTCCCTGCTAGCTTACAACTTCTATGTTTTAAAGTCTATTACTTGCATTATTGAAAGAAATTTATCTAAATACTTTTCATTAGCCAGGCTGTAAATGTGACATTAAAGTATGCTAGTCTTAAGTTCGATCACAAAGACAAACTACTGTTCTACATTTTCATTGCAGCTCTTTAAAAATAAGCTTCTATAAAGACATGAAGAAATTGAATGCAGAAACTCTGTTTAATCAAGCTTTGACATTTATCTCATACACAAGAGAGATAAAACTTGATTCAAAGGTAATTTTTACAAATGCACACATTTTTTTTCCCTGTTTGTGATATGGGAATGAAAAAATAGCTTTTTGAGTGCAATGAATTGCTGAATTCAAGCACAATTGACTTCTGGAACCTCGACAACAATACAGCCAACAGGGGGCTGTCTGGCTACACGATGTTATCAAATTTGCAGTGAAATCCTTCTGACTGCACGACCTACCATCATCCACGCACGCTTCCTAAAACTAGTTGTCACACAGGTCTTCTAACCGATTTCATCCCTCCAAAACAGTAGAGCTCTTTTTCTGCTACTTTTCATCTGATAGTACTGAAAATTTCTTATTTTTGTGTCTGAAGATGGATAACGTAGCTTATATATTTACTGATACGTCTGAAAATAACAGATAACTGCTTATTGGAAAAGAGGGGGACTTTCACATTGTCTTGATGACAGGAAAGGTGTGTCACAACTGTTTCCACAAGCTAAGAAGCTGTATCTGTATGAACATTTTGGTGTTAGTTTCATATGTAGATACCAATCTTCTGTAGAAGAGGTAGACCAAGATGTTGTTAGGGCTTTGATATTGATTTGAAGAGTAGATAGGCAAAGTCTGTCTGTAGGAGTATCAAGAAAGGAAGAATGAGGCCTAGAGCATTCCTTACACTGGTTTAAGCAATGGAAATGAATTTTAATACTGGACTGCCATTCTTGAGAGTGGAGGGAACATTTCCTGGGTGCCAGCACTGTTGCTCACACAGCAAAAATATTCATCAAAAACTAACACAAAGTCATTGAGTGAAACCACCATGGAAATATGAGAGCCAGGCTAATGCTGAAGGAAACAGGAAAACTGTGTCAGTCCCGAACTTGCC
This sequence comes from Pampusana beccarii, assembly GCA_013399365.1. NCBI lineage: Eukaryota > Metazoa > Chordata > Aves > Columbiformes > Columbidae > Pampusana > Pampusana beccarii. The sequence continues at coordinate 762,251 of VWYH01009141.1, forward strand.
TGGCTTGAGAATCACAGGACTGTAGAACCATAGTCATATATTGTTGTTGACTATTCTAGCTGGTCCAATAATATAATCCCTGAAGTTTCTATTTCGCCTTTATTTTGATAAAATATTAAAAATGTATATATTTGAGACTTTATATGCTATAATTTTTGCCTTATGTAGTTCAAATTTTATAATACTTAAATTTTTTTTGGAGTATTTTATGAGAGATTCCAAAATGTTTTACTTTTAAAACCACTTAAAAGTGTAGAAGCTGCTGAGAAAAGGTTCCTTTATAGGTACTAAAGCCACATGTTTGCCCTGCAAAAACCATAGGGAAATGTGAAATTTTCTGTTGATGGCTGTTCCTATGGCTATAAACAGTAGAAGAAAACATTGCGGATACATTATTCCTATCTCTTAACAGAAGCTGAGTCAGTCAGTCTGTAGCTACTCAGCACTGTATACTTAAGACTGAAGATTCAAGCTAGATAAATGTTGCTATAATTAATTTGCTAATTTCAGAAATTTTGAACATAGGGTTCAAATTTTACATTAAGACACAGAAGCAATATTAGATAAATTTAATCTGGTTTATTAACATAGAGCTATTACAAGAGAATCAGATTTGGAAAAAATATTGAGTTGTTGCACCTGAGAGCCATTAAATAACTTCCAACAGAAATAAATGGTTTAATTTAGGGTGAAAAAGTGATATTCCAGTGATATTAGCCCCCTCATGGAAAGATGAACAATGCTGCTCATGCCATTGTGTTTTCTCAGACACCTCTTATTCCTGTTTATAGTTAATAGTTTTCTTCTGATACACACTTATAATCACCACCTTCAAGAGGAGATTTACATATATGTCAGAAGTCAGTTTTCCTTCAAACGCATTTTAAACTTTTTTTTTTTTTTTTTTAAATAAAGGATTGCTGCTCTGCTTCCAGTTAAACTGTGGTAAAATAGTAGATCACCACTTCAGATATATTTCTGTCAATCATTTCTTGTGACTTCTATAACAGGAGGTGGTGATAAAGAACATAATAAGAGTCTAAACGTTTCAAATTTCAATCATTACTTCTAGTATTGCTACCTGATTAGTAGAGACTTCCCCCAACACTTAACAAGATACCATGATTAAGGGAAAAGCTGAAACATTTTCAGATCTCTGTATCTGAATATCAAGTACAGAACCATTCTCACTCAGTGAAGTGTGCCACCTGTAGTACCAAGAAAACTGCTTTTGTAATTAGAAGAACAATGGCCTGTAGAAGTTCTAAATACACAGGTGTAAGTCACTTCACATTTTTAAAGATGTGCTGTTTACCCCGTGTGTAAGAAACTGTTACAATTTAACTAGGTCATTCCTTCTGCAACATAAATCTGCACAGGTAAATTTATTGTAAAATACGTTGAAGTCCAAACATGAGCATTACCTTCAGCGTATAAAATATTTTGCAGAATATTAAAGGTTTTACTCATGAAACCACACTCCAAAAATGAGATAAACAAGTGTGTAATTATAATAGCTATAGATGCAAAATGGATCAGTGACAAGATGGGACACAAATCAGAGTATTTTGGAGTTCACAGGACTAGATGAATAGACCACGAATCAACAATGTGGAAAATCTGTTTCTCAGCTTGAGTTGGTAACAAGGAAAGTTAATTGCAGATCTGGTCTTTAAAAGATGCACAATACTCACCTCTTCCTCTGTGACCAGAGTTGATAAGTAACATAGAAAATTCCATGAGGAAATGCATCACTGTAGTATAGCTACTAAACAAACATTTTTTATTTTTTTAGACCAAACAAAAAACCAACAGCCCTTCAAGATAAGTGCCTATTATTCCTATTTTAAATATGACAAGGAGATGTAGAAACTATAGTAGTATGCAACAGTTTGAGGTACCCTGTTTAAGAAGACAGGAGGCTGTCAGACCTAACATGATATTGTATTTAATTCAAATGACATCTAAGAAGCTCAGCTGCAAATGTGAATGGCCAGTGTTTCAAACAGACATGAAGGTCTTAAGTCAGACACCTCTGAAGTGAGGAACACAAATACTACAAAAACAGCAGCCTGGTAACTTGTTTAGTGTCATACAGGAATACAGGCAGAAAAATAAACATCATATCTAATTACTAGGAATTCTCATTTGACAAAACCATGAAGACATGGTTTCCTGTACTTGCAGTCTTTTGTTGCATTGTCTACAGAATTTCCTACCAATTTCTGTACCACCTATAGCAGCATCAGGCTTCTTGCTTGCAGAACCCAGAAACATCTTTCCTGGCTCAGCACCACACCAGGCCAACTCCATCTTCAGATTAAATATTCTGTATGATCATGAAGATTGCTTCATAGCACACTAACACCAGGGGGCAAATGAAGATTGCAGAATCTTAAAGCAGGAGTTATCTAACCTCTCAGTGCTTCATTTTGTGATCTTCATGTTCTTTCTACAGTTTTTACAGCTAAGTTATTAGATTGTGTTTTGGTCTATTTTCCCCAAAGAGCATTCCACCCTTTGAGTTCCAATTCCCATATTTGTTGAAACATTTCATTTACTTCCACCAAGATGATGATGAGAGAATGACAAAGCATCTTTCACATGAGAAAAGGCTGAGAAAGCTGGTACTCCAGCCTCGAGACAAAAAGGCTTGCGTGTGTGATATCTTATAAAAGTTTATAAATTTCTGCTGCTGGGTTAAGGGAGAGCAAAAAGAAGACATAGCCAGGCTCTTCTCAGTGTTGTCCAGTGACAGGACAGGAGGAAACGGGCACAAAACGAAACGCAGGAAATTCTACCTGAACAGGACAGGTTGCAGAGTCTCCATCCTTGATATTCAAAACCCAGCAGGACACAGCCTTAAAAAACCTGCTCTGCCTATCCCTGCTTGGACTAGATCTCCAGAGGTACTTTCGAGCCTCAACTACTCTTGTCATTTTGGGATTCCTTTTCAGGACCCAAAATTCATGAAGTAGCTGAGAACACCAATAAGATTGCCCTTCTCTGTGTGGAATGAGTAGGATGAAATTGACAGTAATTTCATAGATGACAGCAAAAGCTACTACACAGTCTGCATTCCCTTCTGGATCTGAAGTCCAGAGCACTCTAGCGAATGTTTGGAATGATCCGAGGTGTGTAAGCCGCTTTCCTCAAGCCTGACTCATGTTCTCTTTGCTTCAGGCCAGATCCCTTCTGTCAGGCTGCTGCTTCTTCCAATTCCAAGGAAAAAAAAAACCAAACCAAACCAAACAACAAAAAACAAGAAAACAAAATAAAAAAAAGAAAGAGAAAAATCCTTGCCCAACCTGTCCCAATCCTTTCAGTTTTCCACTTTGTCAGATCTGTCTTTCTTGTACCAGTTCTCAGCTCCAATCTAACCTTTCAACATTAGATTTTTAGACATTGTCCTCTCACTAGTTGCCTTCGCTCCTATACAGCTGCTAGTCTATTTTCAAGCAGGCCTATCTTTTCTTTCCCTTCTGTATGAATTAAGCTTCTTTTTCCCATACAGTGACTAAGCCTGGCAGAAAATAAGCACCTGAACTGAAACCCACAAGCCTTCCTTTCTTACATTCAGGCACAATCCTTAGGACCCCAGAGCTGCAATGCAGAGGAAGTTGCTAAGGCATTCCCCATGCAGGTAAACCTCTGGAAAATGCAATTGCTAATATTATTTAAGGCAACTATGAACCATGTGAGAAATACACCCTTCTTTTCAAAGGTTTAAATACTGAATAATACAAATGGGCCCTCAAAAACACTTGAAATAATTTTCTTAATCCAGATTGGAACTTTGGTTCCTCAGTTGAGCTCTGGTTCTGCAAATCCTCAAATTGTATTTTCATCATCTCACTAAACTGTAATAAGCTGCTAGGGCGACAAAACAAGACAGTGCAACCTTTCTCCTTCTGCTTTGCCCCACTCCCTGTCATCCCTTGCCCTGTGCCAGTTACAGGTGTTTGCAGGGTGAACCAGAGGGAAGGAGCCCGTTTCACCATTCACATGAAGGTCTGCATTGGCACAATGAAGTAGTCGGGAACAAATGATTTGGCCACTGGACTTTAACAAAGCCATGCAAACAGACTGACTTGCTGCATACTCTCAAATCTTGCTGATCAACTCTTTAGATTCACATCTATTCATGGAAGCCCTGGAAAAAAGCCTAGAGACTTTAAAATACTGGATCTACAAGAGTAACAGGATGAACACCACAGTTGTATTTTGCTAACAAAAATCAGTAACCTTCAAAAGGAGAATAGTGGAAGTATAATGTCTTTTTTCTTTTAAAACCCAGAGAGTCTGGTCTTTCCAAACATTTTTGAAGTTTTCAAATGGCTGAAATGTATGTGCAGGTCTTCAGTATTAAGCAGTTACAGGTAAGCAAATATAACATAGTGCTACTTAAAGAAGCTTCAGGGAGAACGGTATCCAACTTTGAGCCAGATAGCATCTTTTTTCTGAGTAGCCAACTTCCTTTTGGCCACGTATCTTCAGAAACCTGTTACAGGTAAATGTACACTCAGAAGTGTCTACTTTATGAAAAGCTGTTGGCTAATACCACATTGGCTTTATTGCTGGCCAGTGCTCAGGTCTCAACTGAACTGGAAATTTTAGCTATTTGTAGTTTCATCAGTTCAAATCTATAGCAGGGGCAGACAAGAAAAGTATGATTTTTACCAGTTGCATACACCAGGCTGAAATTCTATATGGTAAAATAATGCAGATTTATTAATTATAACAACTTGGATTCATATTCATCTAGTCATGTTTGTACCTGTGCAACTGCCCTAGTAGCAGGCCTGTGAAGTCTGAAGTCAAAACAAATCCCCAGTGCAGATAAGCTTTTTTTCTCTTTTAAGACATCTATGTGAAGTATAAACTTGGAGCTGTGAGAACTTACTTGAAGAATGCATGTGCATTTTAATTGTAAAATAAAACAAGACTGATAAAATGACATTAGCAAGTGATCCTGAGTCACGATAGTGAACAAAATAAAATCTTAAAAGGAAACACACTTTCAGATCTTGACTGTATCTAAAATTAGTGACATTTACATAACCATTAGTCTACATTTGACTCACCGCACAGTGCTTGCATGCAGCTTTTAAAAGGAAACGACCCAAGTAATTTCCATTCTCATCGCAGCACTTTCAATCATCTCAATGAAAGATTTGCCTGCAAGAGAAGCATCTTAGTGGAAGATGAGAAAAAAAAAATTAATAAGTTCACAGTCAGATACATAATTTAAACTTCTAACCATAAAACTGTTACCTGTCTATAGACACAGTGATTTAAGAAATGAAGTGTTTCATAAGTTTTGTTAAAAATTTCGGAAGACGCTTTTGCTTTATGTGCCCACTTTGCTAAAAATATGACAAAACATTTCCCAGTTCCATTCATTAAGAAAATGCTGTAAGAATTAACACAGTTTCAAGAGGTTTAATAAAGAAATACTGACATTTAAAGTAACACATTTTTAATATTTGTTTTAAAATATATAGACACACTTACCAAAGCATTATTAGACAGATGTAGCTTGAGATGGTTCCTTTAATAAATTCAGCTTTAATGTAAACCAAGCCATTCGCAGGTGTATATATGTCTATTCTGTATTTATCATCAGATACTATGAAGTCCTAAATATTGTTTCTGAATAGATGAAAATACAAACAAAAGCCAAGAAAATGTCCATAAACAATCAACATATAAATTAAAACAACAAAAAAGCATCAGGAAATACACAAAACATCGTTTTCTATGACTCACATGCAGAAGTGGCTAGCCTTACTTCAGCAGCACAGTTAATACTGGAGATATTTACAGTCTTAACACCAATATTTACGTGCTGCTAAAGTATGACAGACATCAGCATCACAAGATTGACTAGTTCATAAGTGATATTTCTCTTCAGGACGATGAAATCCTTGTATTTTTGAGGCAGCACAATATGGCCTGCACCTTTTCAAAACCCACAAACCATTATGTGCTGCTACGTTATGCCAAGGTGTCTACCAAACTTCAAGGAAATGGAAACATATGCTGAAAGCAGAATGCAGAATTTTCTTATTGAACAGTAGTTTTCCTGTACTGACATCAGCTGTATTAATAAACTACAAAATGTTTATAAAACAATTGTCTATTGCCAAGCTGACTGTTTATTTACAGTGAAGCTCTAGGCTTCATTGTCGACCGTGCATAATACCTTAATGGGACATGAAACAGGAACTGGACAATTGTGTGTCTAATTAGAGGAAATAAAGATTTTACAGATGTTTACTTCAAAACAAAACAAAAAAGTCTGAGTTATTTTCTAATCTAACTTCTGGTCATCTGGAAACCTCTGATCTGAAAAAGACAACTTTCATATATAAGAGAATAAGAACTAATTTCAAAACCAGCTTCTGTCAAGTGTTGTATCAGTCCTCAAGCCATTTGTCACCTCTGCGGGTTACCCTTGCCACAGTTTTGGGCAGACAGATTTACAAGTGTTTCTTAATTTCAGGGGAAAAAAAAAAAAAAATTAAAAAACCCCAACTAGATAGTTAGCAAGAACAGTAACTTATCTGTTATTAGAAGCAGGAGAGTTCATCTGCCTCCAGCCTCGAGTGACTGTGCTACTCTACTTGAAGAGGTAGGGAAGAGACTCCTGAATTCACATCCCTGCCAGGTAACCTTTTCCTATACTGAAGTATGCCAGCATTTCAAGCATGTACAGTACTTTTACTGGTTCCCTAGATAACAGGAATTATGCTTTCTTTAATGTTTTAATACCAAATTATTGAGACAATAGCTACTTACACAGACCAGACCCAAGTATTCCATTCCGTTGTAATGAGGCTTCTAGTCAGTTCATGACAATATGATTTCTGTAAACTAACAGGGCTATCTGTAAGCACAAGAAGTTTGGCAAGCTGCAAAGGGGCAAGTTTTGTAAGCCGCAAAGGGGCAAGTTTGGTGAGTTTTCCTTTTCTCCCTTCCTATTTTTGCTCCTACAATAATACAGCAGGATGATCTCTGCTAGAAGGATCTGTTGCTACAGGTGTGCCAATTAAAGTGAGATTTGCCAGCGTAAGATTACAGGTAGCTGCAGCAACACTGAGGTTTTATATAGCTATCTAGGTGCGAATGCTACTTTGGGAACTGCATAAAAGAGCCATTTCTGGTATATTTTATACATGCATGACTATATTTACATTCCACCTCCCTCCCTTACTACCTATGTTTGTTTGTTTTTTAAATAGGAGCTAAAATAGGCAGGCTAGGTTATATAGACACAACTTACTCAGTACCTTGGTGAAGTAATACCTGAAATAGAAATAAACCTAACTGTAAAGTTATGCTGCGACAATTGGTTGCTCCTCTGAAGAAACTGTGCTGGGCATATCCAAGAGAGGAAGAGGTAAAGAAAAATCTCCACTGTCTATACATACTGTGGAAGGCAAAGATAAAGATAGATGCAAACAAAAATGCTAGTCAGCAGTAAGAGACTTACCTAAACTTTTCTGGGAAAAGAATAGGAAGTACGTTCTCCAGCAAGAGAAAATACTGTTTCTTACTTGTAGATTTACCTCAAAAGATTGAAGGGAATTCTTTAAAATAAGACAGCTCTAGCATTTAATACCTTTGGAAGTACATTTCTCATTTGTATGTCCATTTTTAAACCGTGTGTTTAATTACATACTGTTGTTTCAATTGCCTACTTGTTTTTAGCCTCTAGCTTAAGCATGGAGGTTTTTTCTGCTGCATAAGTAAATCCCTCTAAAATTAAACTACACGCACCACGAAATAAAGGCTTGGCAGAACTATTATGCTATTTTCTACAGTAAGTACACTAGTAAAAGAACTTGCAGGTAATTCCACCCACAACATGAACACAAAAACTGACATGCATTACAGGACTGTTTTTTTTGTTTGTTTTAAAACTTGACTACCAAAAATGCCCCAAAACAAAACTAAAAAATTCAAACACAACGTGACTGTAGATTTTCTACGTTGCTATTAAAGATATATTTTGTCTGTAAGCACAATAAGCAAGTTTTCACATAAAATCGAAGACATTGTATGAGAGACAAAGAATTGAAGAATGGGAGAAGGATGGAAGGAAAAAGACAAAGATAAAAAGTGTACTGATAACTAAGCCAGAAATCTACTGAAATGTAGGAGGTTCTGCACAAAGCTTTGTAGGTCTATGTTTTTGTCATAAAGCAAATATAATCATGCTACCAAAAGTGATTCTCCTACCTCTAGTATCTTTAAGACTGGGATCTGTGGGTGAGACAGACAGAAGAAATACAATAATAATCACCATCATCACAAAAGCCGGGAATCACGTATGCAAGCAGCTCCATTAGATCCCTCCAAGTCCCTGAAAGTGAGAGCTCTGCTGAGGAAGATGGAAGAAAGAAGGATTCTGAAGATGCAGAACTGAAATTCCATCCAAGTAGGCTCTCTAGACATACACAGAAGTCACAAATGCTGTTAGAAAAAGCAATTAAACTGTTACCAAAAAGAAAGAAAGAAAAAAAAGCTGTTTGTGTGATTGGGGTGTTCCAAATCAAGGAAGTAGCCTTTCCTTGATTTCAGTATTTCTTAGTTGATTTATCAGAGACCAAGCCTAATATAAAATATCATGTTCAGTTTTTATTGGTTTATGGTTGAGAGTTTACGACAACACCAAGCTGAAACCAATCTCTTTCTGATGCCATGAAAACCAGCTACAAGGGAATTTCTGACTAGTATAACTACTAATATACTCCTTAAATTCTGTGTAACATATTGTATCCAAAAAGGTACCACTAGCCAGCAATCTGCCAGTTCAGTGATTTGGAGTAAAACAAATCAAGGCCTTTCTATTAAATACTGTATATTGTCTTACATGTCCAATAACACAACATAAGATTAAACATTTACCTTGTGCCTTTTGCTCATACAACAAAAGCACTCTCTTGATATTTCTTGCCCCAAACACCTTCCCTATTGATGATGTCATACCATTTGCACACAACCATATTTCATTTTGCGTTACTTACTCATTAAAGCGAAGCAACACAAATCCACTATGAAAGCAACGCTATTGCTTCACTGTTCATTGTGACCCTTTCCCAACCTTATTTCACTTTAAAATTGGAAATGTGAAGGTGAAAAACACTCAAAGACTCTCAGTGCTCCAGTTTAAAGCATTACATTTGTCCACCGGTACTAATCGCCCCCATAGCACGGACATCAGCAAGTACATCTCCAGATCTCAGTTTTCCCTGTTCAGCTTCGTAGTTTAAACTGGAAGTGAGATGCGGTTTGCACTCAGACGGCACAGTAAGAAAGTAAGGCAGTTTTGACAAGTGTGTCCTGTGTGTTCCATGAAGAGAGTAACTTACTCAGACGGCAGACAGAACATTTTGCAGTGATTGCTTTTTTAACAACTGCTGGTATATTTGCAAAGCTCTCAGAGCTCACAGTTCAGTGCCACTAATACACCATTCAATATGAATAAACGCACCGACAGTTCAACTCTTGCTGCAAATTTTTTTACTAGATTAATCCAGGCAAAAGATAGAATTAGAGAGATAAAGTCATTTCAGTATTAAGAAATCTAAACAGTTCTATTCTCAAGCATCAAAATTGTAAGATCTAGAATTATACGTAGCTGTATCTTGATAATACACTGTTTACTTCCCTCCTCTGCCCCCACCAGTTTAAACAATAGTAGTTTCACTTTATTTTTGTCATATGCTTACTCAACACTGTAATATATATACTGTGAACACACTGGAATTTATAACTCTTGCTTATTCTTAAAACTTACATTTAAAAGTAAATGCAAGCTTTATATTCTTTTATCTCTGCCTTCTAGTTGTTAAGGTCTCCTGTTTCCTACTAATTCTTAATGTCAGCAACCTTTAAAGTGATATGCATATATTTTTTAAAAATGAGAAAAGATTCAATGGAAATACTTCAAAACATTACTTTAAAGGTATCAGTGTGCTTTTGGCTACTATTGCATTATTATTTGTGTCAGGTATAGCCTATGATATTCAGTTAATTCACTTAATTGAGACTACTTAGTAGTCACAAAAGAAAAGGAATTAAGAGAATAAAACTATACACCTTATTTACTATTCCACTGAACTAACAGTAAGATTTTGAACTCACATTTAAGACTGCAGTTCTAAAAACTAATCTGTCTATAACCTAGCAATTCTGTGCTAGTTTTTTTTTCTTTTTTCTTGTTTTTTAAATTACTGTAATCCAGCAATGAATTGGCTCCACTTCATCTCAAAAAGGAGCAGTTATTCAGGACTGAGTTTATACACACTCTCCATGTGTAATAGATCTTCCCATACCTTCTACCAAGCAGCTGAATATTTCTAAGACTATTATGAATTTGTATTAAAAAGCCACAGTTAATACTTTGGATAATTTTCTGAATACAAAGATGAAATTTAAACAGAGATAACTAGCACCGATCTGGAGTTTTGGTTGTAAATGCTGGGTAAGGTCGAGGATACAAACGTTGACAAGAAAAGGGATTGTCTGTTAACTATTTCCTGATCACATCAACAATTTACCCCATATAACCATGGCAAAAGACTGGGGGAACTACAGAAGTTGTTTGCAATGTAAAATATTAATAATCAAAGTTAGGCTGGTAACTGCTGATTACTGAAATCTACTGTTACTAAATTCAGAGAATCTATATCATGTGTCCAGCCATCTCCCCAAGGATCACGAACAAACATATTTAGACTAGCTGGAGCACTACTGCACAAGATAAACATAAAATTACAAAGGCAGCTAAAAATAAAAACCAGGAAGCAAAACATCAAGAAATTCATAAGTATAAAAATACCTGGAAATCTGGAAGCGCAGTTATGGTCTATTGGCATCAAATTCAGTTTTAACTCCTTTTTACTTCATCTCAGCACTCCAGCCACTATTTATACTAGCTTGACTCACATATTCGTTTGTATTAGATACATTTTTTCCCCCATTGCAATCACAAACCCAAACCAAAGTGAAGACAGTTATTTGGTATTGCCATATCAATGCTTCTGTTGGAGCACTGAATAGCAACGAAAACACAGGGGATGTATGTGGTAGGCAAGAAACTGAAGGTAGTCAGTTCTGACTTGAATAAGTACAGGATGTCAAACAGTTTTTATAGCTTGCTAGCTCAAAAAGCAGAAGGAAGGGAAGCTGATACAGCACACCAAAATATCATCAATGTATATTTTAGTATATTATCAGTGTATTTTAGTATCAACTCTAGCTTAAAAATAAAATTGAATAAGACTAACCCCTCCCACTTCTTTTCCCAGCTTCTAAAGAGTGTTTTGTCAGATGTTGATGCATTAACTAGACTGCTATATGAAATACTTTACAGGGAACTTGTACAGTGTAACAAGCTCTGGGTTCTAACAGGGTGTAGAAGTCGTATTTCAGAACAGCTTTCCAGGTCCCTCCTGACGGCACTGGTATAGCTTGCACACAATTTAAAAAAAAAAATCTGTCTTTCCTGCACCTTTGGCACGCACACAGGAAGAAAACTGTGCAAACACTTTCAATCTGTACCACCATTCTTTCTGCTTGAAAGGACACATCCAAAATTAAGAAAAATCCCCCAGCTGTTGTCTAAGTTCTATGAAGTTTTATATTTCATTATAGTGATAATTAAAATGTTCCTTTCCTCCTGATTTTATCAGAAAAAAATATTAGTAGTCTAGTGGATCTATGAAAAAGAAAGCCAGGTCTGTCTTAAAATACTGCAGTTTCTGTACTAGTATAAAAAAAAATTTCATAACACCTTTTCAGATTATATTTTTTAATTTTTTTTTTCCCCAAGTTCTCCAAAACACATATCCTTAGATTATACACTATTACCTTCAGAAAAGATTACCCTATGACTTCAGTTCAAGTTTACAAACCTGAAGTATATAGAATCATTGCTGGTAAAAAAAAAAAAAAAAGAAAAAAAAAGAAACTGGAACAATTCTTCTCAAAATAGCAGTACCCATACAATACAAACCAGCTATGTAATGGAAAGTTATTAAGACAGCAAAACAGGTTTTCCTCTTACATAGGTTTAATTCTTCCTAAAAATATACATATATATATATATCTATACACACACATATCAGCTAACTATTAGTTTTCTGTCTTTCTGATTAATTTCTAGCTTTCCTAAAGAAAAAAAAAAGTTAATTCTATTACATTCTCAGAAGATTTGCTCATTTAGCCTGGGAAGCAGTCACAGGCCTAGTGTAAAACGTGCTTCCCTAAGCTGGCACCCACACCCAGCCTCCTGTGAAAGCAAACCATGCAGCTGCTTAAATCTTCTAACTCTATAATGTACAGCAAAGCATTTCTTGTCCTCAATAGAATAGTTAATAGTCAGGTAGCATTTTGCAGGAACCCTGGTGGTCTGCGCACAGGATCAGTTTCCCAAGTGCTGCTGAGAAAGTGAAAAATACATCAACCAGTGTTAACCAGACTGCCTTCACGGTTGCCATCTTATCTGAAATTGGTCATAATGATAAATCATAGGACAGTAATACAGCAATATATACTAAAAAATGTGGCCTGATATGTAAATACTACTACCTGCACTACACAAACCCATACATATTAAATTTTGATTTCTTTACATCTCAGCATTGTATGGAACTATAATGCCTAAAGACAAAAACCAGCCCCATAGCTTAGAATGCAACCCCACTTGTAAAGGGCTAAACTTGCTGCACGTCTCTTCCCAAAGATTTAGGGTCAGAGTGACAATGCCATAAAATAAGGGTCAAAGCACAAAAAGACCAAGGCCACAGAACAAAGAGCTTCTCGTGTCCTGAAAGAAGTTGCTTTTTGTGAGCCCGCCTTCTGGCTCAGACAGTAAATTTGTCTTTTTCTTGACATCATCCTTACCTGACCGCTATAAAATGCCAGACAACCGTATGACTTTCGTACAAAAGGTTAGACTGAACCATGAGAAGAAATCAACTCAACTGTTAAGGGAATTCTCTAGTTAACAGCAGGTGAACATCTCCAAGTAATCGCTGTAACTTTTCCAATCTTCAGCTATTTTCTACAACTTCATTATTTAATTACTTCAGTAGAAGTTTCAAATGTCCTTAACACATTTGGGGGTACAGATTCTTAGTCATATTATCCACTTTGATTATCATTTATTCAATGGTAGCTGAGGAAATACGTTGCAGCAGCAACTCAGAAGGCTGTTTTAATCTTTCTCCTACCCCTCTGTGAAATATTCATAGAAGACAGACCATCTAACACACAGACATGTAAACATCCTTTCAAAAACGTTTATGGGTTGGTTCCCCACTTCCCCATCAGGGAGACCCACCACTCACAGAACTGAGCTAATGCAAAATAAAATGGTACTTTCTAAGGCTGAGACAGATTTCTAAGCAGTGAAATTCATTTTTCCAGCTAGAAAATGAACTTAACTTAGCTTTTTCAAAACGACAACAGTTTTGCCAAACGAAAGGAACTTTATTCATTGGAGAAAAAAAAAAAAAAAAAAAAAAAAGAAAAATTAATGACTATTATAACATTATAATAAAAAAAAATTAAAAAAATTAAAAAAAAAAAAAAAAAAAAGATAAGGATGCTCAGTGCCTCTTATGGCTTTATATTAAGCTAGATTTTCAATATTTCACCAACAAGCTTAAAGTAAAACCATGCTGAATTAACTAGAAGTTAATATATTTAAAAAAAAGATTTATAATCCATTACCTAAAGCACACTAGCAGTCAAAAAAAAAAAAAAATCAAAATTGTACTCTCAGCCCTATAAAACTGTCTAGTAAATACCCACAAACCAAGAAGACATTAATCTCTGAATAATTAGCATTTTACTTTTTTTAAAATAAAAAGGCTAGTTCACAGTACGTTCTTCGAGCAAATATCAGCATTGCAAGAAGTCTCTCTCCATCATAACCCAAACCTCTGTGAAATAATCTGAACTACCTCCGTGCTGCCCATTATCTTTTTTTAGCAGGTCTAAAGCATGGCATTTATGAAAATCAGATCTTCCTTACTTCAAATAATTATTTTCCCCTTCAAAACAGATGGCTTCTGCCCTCAAAGATACTATATTTAATTTTCAGTCTTACTAACTTACTTAAAAGATGTAACTAGAGATTCAGATATGTGGAATTAGGTTAAAAAAATGTAAAACAACTTACCTTTCAACTGTGGAGATGTACAATGGGTTTTGAATTTCTGTGCCAGCAAAACAGAAGTTTTATGTTTTCAAAAGGAAGAAGAGATCCTTTGCTTTTACTCTGCATTAAGCTAGAATACGTCTGATTCCTATTTTAAACAGTAGATGTAGCATTTAAGAACATTTGATTTTTTTTTCTTCCTAAAAATTTAACACAATTGAAAAATATCTTATTATACAACAAACCTAGTGTTAGATATGAAAGGCCTACTCCAATCATCCCACACTTTCTGAAGGAAATGATTACTCCTCATGTCTCAAGAAGCACTGGTGTGAGTATACTGATTTTCCTTGTGGTGTATAGCAGCCCACAAGTTAAGGAACTGATGCAAACTGGCAGATTTCCCCTTCTAATTCTGAGTCATATGCGTCATCTTTTTTGTCAAAAGCTGGGAAGAAAAAAAAAGAGTCTCTCTTGCAGCCTACCACATGAAACCACCTGCTTAAAGATAGAACAGACCAATATTGCAAAACTGGTCTGCACATTGCTGGTACTTACACATTTGTTCTTCCTTTGTTCAAACAAACACATTTCTTAATAGTAACTTAACAACAGAACTTATCTCTTTGATTTAGGAGCAAAAATGAAGCTGGTAAAAGGAAAAAAAGGAGACAAGAGCCTTGTTGGGATGAAAATGCTTATGCTTAAATTGTTAATGTCTCACCTGCAAAAGACTAAGGATTCAGTTCCTTTAAAGCTTACACGTATGCTTGGTTTAAGCACTTCAGTATTCAGTATAAATATTCATGTTCTCAAAATCAAGAGTTCATGTGTGTGATTAACTCCTCTTTATCACTGTACATGATTATCGACTAATTCATCATCCCTCACTCCCAGCAAAATCAAAAACCTCCCCTGAAGCCCAGACAATCTAACAACTTCGATGGGTTAAATTCTACTTTTTTTTGGTGTATTTTGCAAATTAAGAAGTGAAAAAACTATTTTCTCCTTTCACAGATTGATCCAAGTCAGTCATTGTCAGACTATATACTGTGTGATGATACAATCTCTCTTCCCAAGGCTCCAGAACTGATTAAGGTTGGGCACACCATTGCCAGCAGATTACATATATTCAGATTGCACTGGAGTTGCTGATCAGACCTGCAGAAGACAGGTGTAAATGTTTACTGTAACGATGCACAGTAGTATTTCTATCAATTTGTGGCACTGCCAGAGTGATTTTAATTAAATATTATTTATAAAAGAAAACTTGAGAAAAGCTAAAGCAAGAATAAGTTTTAGATATTTATAAGAAGTTGTGCAAAAGAATGCAAAGATACTATTACTTGAAAAAACAGTATGGAGATTAGGAATGATCATACCATTTTAATCTTACATAAGCTTTTTTATATATATAAGTATACATAAAACATATATGATATATATGTATATAAAAGATAGAGAGATAAGTATAAACATATTTAATCTTATAAAACACCCTTGTGTTGAAATTTGTACTGTGACACAAGCATTTACATGGCTGGGTGCATACATTTCAATATAATGAGAGAATTTGCGTTGCTAAAATAAGAATTGAGTGCTTTTCAAGAACCATGACATCACCATTTGCATTGCAGGTTATTATTTACAAGCATTTAGGATGTTCTGTAAATCTATGATGAACATTGCAACTGTGAAAACCGTAATTTATTATGTAATGCACTGTTATATAAATTGTTTAGATTGTGCACAATATACACAGATGATCTTTCCTCCTTGGTTAAATATTAAATACAGCACCTGATTCCTCATCTTCAACCTTTTTTTTTTTTTTTTAATTACATTTGATATAATATATTTTCCTTGATAAAGTTATGGACACAAAGTACCTGCCTGGTGCCTTACCCTGTTTGTATTGTGGTGGTTTTCTGTTGTTGTTTTTTTTGTGGGTTTTTTGTTTGGTTGGTTGGGGTTTTTTTTTGGTTTGTTTTGTTTTGTTGTGGGTTTGTTTTGTTTTTTTAAATGAATTTTTTTACTGTCTTATTAATTTGCATAATCTTGCACTATTGTGTAAGAATTTTACAAGAATATGTTGTACTCACCATATATTCAATTTTCCTTGATACTTAACAGAAGGCATTTAAGTTGCATTGCAACATCACCTCCCAAACCCCAGTATCTTTCAAAGGGTTCAATGTGGCACATGAGAGCAAATTAAAAACAATAAAAAACCCACCACTGACTAAGTTATGCCTTTTTGACAGTGGCAAGACTGAGTAAAGTAAGACATTGTGGAAGATGTTTCTTAGCTTCTAATTCAGCAAAGCATAAGAACTGCCTTAACTGCTTCCTCGTTCAGTGAAGCACTCAAAGATCCATTTACTGGATACAAAAAGCAAGTTAAATAAATGATTTAAGAGGGTAATCACAAAGACCAGCTCCTGCCTGGGGGTGACCCTGGGAAGGTCTCCATAGGGTCCCCTTTTTTCAACCCCAGGCCACAGGCACTGGGAACCGTTTTGGGGTAAACTGCTGCTTTGAATTGCCCTCTAGTGTTAGCGTTCATGAAGTCCTACCTCAAATTCTGTTCAGGTTTTTGCACAATGGAAAGTGGGTCAGCAACATAAGTTATATTAATCTAAAAATAAAACAACATCAACAAATTTGAACAGCATTTGGAATGATCATTTGCAGGTCAGAAGACCCAGAGATTGACAAATTAAGTATTACACATCAAAAATGTAAGAAGAAATCTGTATATCTAAATAACAAAAACCAAAACAAAGCAAGGACAATAAATTTAAGAGATAACTTACTAACAATCTTGTATTTTATATTTTCTTATGCAGTTTCACAAAAATATCAATTTCTGAAACAAACACTCAGTATTAACAGCCAAATTCACTGTAATAACAGTGACATAGCAGGGATCAGAACCTTAACGAAAATTGAAGAGCTACTGGTGTAAAAACAGAACACAGTCCAACAGTACTAATACCCTGGAAGGAATTATTCTCTCATTGCTAATTCAAGAGTCTCCTAGTTACACTCTAAACCTGGATGCAAAACAGGCACAATGCAAATGAAGATCCAGATTTTAAACCTGGCAATTCCAGAAAGAAAAGTACAAGCATTTTCCTGTGAGTTTATTTCAAACCATATTTTATCTGCTCTTGAACTGATCAGAGGGGTCATGAATTTAAGACTTTAAGAAGTGCGGGAGACATACTAGTAACTCTTGCATATCATCCAAGCTATGGATTTCTACATACATAGCATTAAAGACGAGCATATGACCCTTTGTCTAAAAAATACTTTGGTCATACAGAACTAAAATCCCTATTACTCACTCTGCCTGAGAATTGAAACATATTATTAGGGTTAGGTGATAAAACAGATGAAGAAAAATACACATTTGGCTGCTGCTTGTGTAACTACTGTGCTTGACATTAAAAGCATAATTCTCCCTTCTCCTGAGAACCCAGAAAAAATATTTTGGTTTTGAGGAACGTGGGGACAGGATAACCAGTATTTCGATAAGGAGCTTTTTTTTGCCTGTGCAAGATACTGACACAAGTGTGACAGTATCAACAGAGAACTCTGTTCTGCAACAGACTTTTGAATATATATTTTAATTTAGAGAGAGACTTTCTCATAAGAGCCATTACAAGGTTTCACAACAGATGGAGCATCCTCCTTTTCTAATTCTAAGTTTTGATCTTGACTAAAATATGGACTAGCTCGTAAAAGGAAGATGCGAAGTGTTTTCAGAATTACTAAAGTGTTAACACAATTAAGACCGTGGTATTTACCTATTCTACTAAAAGAAAAATTTGCTCCAAAAGAATACAGAAATTCTAAAGCAAATGTTTTGATTTATCAGATCCACTGGATGCACTGGAAGTCCTGTCTAAATCTAAAAGTGACTTATATTATACTATATCTATTTTGAAGTAGGAAATTATCAGTTAAAGTTAGGAAGATCATAATCATATTAATAATTACAATACTTTCAAAATGTTTATGTTAACTTTTATATAATACTTAAATCTATCTCTTTCTGTGGGTTGAGGGTGAATTAAAAAAAAAAAAAAAAGGCACTCTTCATATCAACTAAGAAGTGGATGTAGAAAATAATGAAAATCTTTTGCCTGAAGGCTTAAAAAACCGCAGCAAAACCCACAAAACAAACAAACAAAAAAAACCCCAAGAGAACACTCACAGGAAATAAAAAGCGAGCTCTTAAAATTTAGTGGGTTAATGGAAAGGTGTAAATATTTTAGAGATATTTGCACACTACTAAGATTTTTAAGTACCGCACAAGTTTAAAAATAGTTATTGCTGATTTATTGGTTTGAATAGATTATCTTAGTATGTTTTGCTATAAAGCACTAATTTTCTCAAAATATGGCTGTAAAAAATTTAGAATAATGCAATCAAAAAAAACTTGCTCTCTGGAAAAAAAAAAAAAAATCCTTCCTCCAACGAACTTAGAAAAAAATTAACTGTGAATATCCATGCATTTAAAATAAATTCAACATTTAGAAAAAGCTAGAAACTGTGGGTTGTTCAAACACACTACTCAGCAGCTGCATCTTCATACATGGCCTTTTTCATGTTAGTGTACCTACAGCAGTCTGAACCAAGGTGGATTAATGAGCCATCAATACAGAAGTTGAACACTTAAGAACTCTGATTAAATTTCTCATTTGCCCAACTATATTTTAAATGTATGGGTTTACATAAACTTCTATTTAGCTTTTTGTTGAAATAATTAAATAAATAAAATTTAAAAATAATTTAAAGGGCAATACCTTACTTTCATATATTTGTGTTTAAATAAGGATAATAAGCACTTAATTATCCCAGTTAGCATGTTTTAACTATCTTTCCTTAAGAATTTGTATGCAATTTGTTTTTGTTTTCCTATTGCCTTGCAAGACCATTTTATCAACAGACAAGGAAAAATGAGGTGTAAGTATACCAGTCTTAAATCCTTCCTATATACATGTTTCATTAAATGCCTAATCTAATTATAAAAGTTAACGTCTATTTAAATCCAATAGTATACAAAACTCCATTTAAAAATAATGTTAGGGCTGGATCTAGTTTAAACTAACAAAATCCAGAAAATTCAGTTGTTTCAGATTTCAAAACTGAAAACAGCCATGCTTAAGATATCATGGCTGATTTTACATGTTTTGTAATAACTAGGCAGGGGTTGCATTTATCTCTTTCAGGAAAATTATTTAAGTTGCCTTTAATAGCAAGAGAAGTCCTTAAAGAAAGCATAGATGAGTTAAAAACTTCTTTTAGATGAGCAATAAGCAAAGCATTGTCAGCTTTCAAATTGTGATTCAGTCAACAAGGTCTGTAGAACCTCAAGCATGTATCTATAGTACGAATAGTAAAAGTGGCCATGAAAAGTTACACATGTACAGACTTCTTTGCTGAAGTGCTTCTCATTTTTATCTTTTCAGCTTCATTACAATTAAATTTTGCAAAACAGTTTACAAAGTCAAGCGTACAGCTTGCAACAGCCACACCAACAATTTTTAAGGGGCCAGCACTGCAGCCCTTATTTCAGGCTCAACCTCCAACAAAATAAATGGTATTTTTGCTAAATAAGAACTGCAATAGCAGAGGCTAAGAATAAGAAAATAAAGCAAACACACCCCACACCTCTCTCAAAAGTTTCACCTACTCTTTGGGTCAGGAAACAGCCATGCTGACTACCAAATACAAAAGTTCTAGAAAAGGAAAAAAAAAAAAAAGCCAAGTTTCAGAATAAAAACGTTCTAGAGCAAATCAACACTTAGAAAGTGGGTTCTAATGATAACTGAGAACTGCAGCTCTCCTGAAAGCTATTTGAGCTTGTAAATGAGTAAGACTCAACTACTACATTACTGCAAAACTCCTCTCTTTGGACTCTGTAACAATTATTTAGACTTGTCTCAAACTTCAAAATACTTTAATATCTTTTATTCATTAAATTAAATAAATTTTGCATCTAATGGGAACACGATTCTGCAAATCCCTATGCTTGGTAGCGAGTCATTAGGACTACTTGTGTATTTAAAAATTTGCAGGATTAGGCCTTGAATTTAAAATCCCTTTGATTTACAGTTGCAAACCAGAAACCATATTTTTTTGCTGAATAAGAACCTATGAGAAATGCTCTGAACTTGTGTCAGACCAAGGAACACTCCATCAAACTTTCACCTTTTAAATATGTCACAAGGGAGCCTTAGATACATTGGGCTTGCAATATAATCCTGATTTTAATTAACAAGAATATAATTGTTTTTGTACAAGAAAAAAAAAAAGGAAAAAAATGAACAAATTCAAAAAAGTGTTTTGTGAAATCCTAATATTCCTAAGAGAACGAGAAAAAAAAAGGGAGAGGAGGGGAAAAAAAAAAAACCAATTGAAAAACAAAGAAATTCAGAGTCATTTAAGAAAACTATCGTACCAATTTTTTTAAAACAGAACGCATGNTGAGCTTGTAAATGAGTAAGACTCAACTACTACATTACTGCAAAACTCCTCTCTTTGGACTCTGTAACAATTATTTAGACTTGTCTCAAACTTCAAAATACTTTAATATCTTTTATTCATTAAATTAAATAAATTTTGCATCTAATGGGAACACGATTCTGCAAATCCCTATGCTTGGTAGCGAGTCATTAGGACTACTTGTGTATTTAAAAATTTGCAGGATTAGGCCTTGAATTTAAAATCCCTTTGATTTACAGTTGCAAACCAGAAACCATATTTTTTTGCTGAATAAGAACCTATGAGAAATGCTCTGAACTTGTGTCAGACCAAGGAACACTCCATCAAACTTTCACCTTTTAAATATGTCACAAGGGAGCCTTAGATACCTTTGCCTTGCAATATAATCCTGATTTTCATTAACAAGAATGTAATTGCTTTTGTACAGGAAAAAAAAAAAGGAAAAAAATGAACAAATTCAAAAAAGTGTTTTGTGAAATCCTAATATTCATAAGAAAAAGAAAAAAAAAAAGGGAGAGGAGGGGAAAAAAAAAAACCAACCAAAAAAAAAAGCAAGCCAGAGCAGTTTCTGGACAGACTGCGAAATATTTATTTATTTGGGAGCATATTAGGTGTGTTACCCAAACACTGTTACAGGATTAATAAAAATACTTTCACTGTGATTTTGTAATCACAGAAAGAAAGAAAAGATTAAAAACGAAAGAATTACCTATGTACTAATCACAAATTACAAAGCTTATATAAAGTTATGTTTCACTTCCTATACTTTCTGTATTCAAAGTTTTGTTTCTCACTGATAATTTTCCATAGGAGGTCTTAACTACCCTGAAATCATAATATTATATGAAAAAAATAGTCAGAACATGTATGCCTCAAGCACTTCTGTAACAGGAGGTATTTTACTGGTAAAAGGCAGCAATTCTTCAGTTACACTAGACATCAGTTACAACAATGAGGAAATACGAAATTTACACCTCACTGGATTTGCTTGTTATAAATTAGCAGTTACCGGGATAATCTAAAATTTTGGTTTTTAAAATGTCTCTTATTTTATGGTACAATTACTTCCTACAAAAAAAAAGTGCTCTTGAAGACAGGCAGATTTTATTAAGGATTCAAACTGGATTCCAGCTGAAAGCTAGAATTGCTAAAGTCACAACATGTTCATAAAATTTGTTGTACTGTACTATATTTTGCTGAAGATAAAGTCTTAAAGTTTTTATTCCTGCATTTAGTATTTAAACAAATTTACTCAATCCAAGAGCAGTTACTATTTTAATTTCAATTGTTTATGTAAATGGTTAGTTAAGATTATTCATATACAAGTAGACAGGTTACGATTACTCTGAATGGATTTCTCAGTTTCAGCCAAATTAGTACTTCTAGTGCAAAGCAGGACTTGCAATATGAGTGTAGCATAGTCCATATTAACTATTCTCAAGTGTTCACTGTTTTACTAAATAATATCTATTTACTGACAAATAGACAAAATAAATAAAATTTCTGACTATTCGGGTACAGGTGGGGGGCTCTGAAGACCATTTTTTCCTGTTCTCTGCATCTCTGCTTGTGAGGCAGCTTGTTTATTAATGCCTTTAAAATGAAATTTTGCACAGTACCTTGAAATTCACTCAGCTAGTCTCTATTCTTTAACACACCCTCCCAGCAAAAAAATAAAGTTATTTAAAAATAAACACTATATCATCTATACTTTGTTTTTGGATTAGCAACATTTCAGTTGGAGTAATTCCCAAGGCAAGAATACGAGAACAATACTATGTGGAGAATTTATATAACTCCAATGATCAAGGCTGTTGCAAACTCAGCTTTTTATACATATTTTTGGACACTTCATTTCCTTCTGTGCACAGCTTGTGTGAATACTTTTACTTAGTCTTTCATAATTTCACAGAGGAGTGTAAAGAATAACTATTTTAACAAGTAAAGAAATCTTGAGCAAACCCAGCAGAACAGGCCTATTTTGAATAATCTAAGTTATACCACTGTATACATTTTTAAAAATAAAAAACACATGTAATAAGAGAAATGTTAATATAATATATACCATGCTTATGCTCCATCAACCTTCCAGAGAGAGTTTTTCAGTCACAGGAGTAAGCCATTCTCCAAAATCAGCTCTCTATTGAAAGGTCGAAACCTGCAATAAAAATGTCATGTATTATAACATATTTCTAACACCCACAGTTTCATGGTTGATCCCCAAACATAGATGTAGGTCATCGGCTTGACCCTCGCACTGTCTATGTTACAGGAAATCCTAATTCTAAAAGTACTTTTTTTTTAAGCAAACTGACTTGATTAGGAACACCTGTGATATGCCTACTTATTATCAGAAGCCTCCTGAAACAAATCAGATTAGCATGTTTCTGCTTTCATTCTTCCCACAGCATTTTAAGATGAAAGAGGAAGGAAAAAAAAAAAAAAAAAANAAAAACAAAACACGGGGGGGGGGGGAGGGCGTTGTTCTCCCTCCCTCCCCTGCACCAAACCTCTCCCTCCACTCTCAAACAAGCAAACAGGTAAGTATAAACTACTTAATGGAGATGTGATTATTGCTGCTATATTTCCTAAAATATGCTATTGACTGTTAAGTATTTCACTTCCAGTGTTATTTCTTTGAGGAGCACTAATTTTTTTTTTGCTCTTCAAGGCTGTACCATTATCGCCTTTATTAAAATGTAGCCTACAAATATTTGCTACTTTAAAACATATAAGGGAAATATTACAGTGATAAAACACACTCTGAGTGATGAAATAAAATTTTAAAACTTAAAACACCTCCTTCACAACACAAAACCAAACAAACAGAAAACCAAACTGTGAGAGTAATTAGCCATGATCAAATAAGAACACAGTATAACTTCATAGAGGTAGTATCTATAGTCAAATATCTACTGGAGGAAACAATGCATTCACACAGCCAAATTCTTAAATTTATTCTGACTTTATTTTGACTTTTTCACTGTAGATACCCCGACGAGACACATCCTATGCCTAATAAACAACAAGCAGATGCCTAGATCAGGTCACCTGTTTACAAATATTTCCATAAATTTGCTCTTAATTCCTTGAGGATATTCCAGAAATTACTAAAACTTCCCTCACATATGTGGAACTATAATAACCACCCTGCTTTAACAAGAAAAATGCATTTGTCATTATTTTCATGTATTCCACATATCTTTTATTACACCTCCTAAAAAAAAAAGTTTCTGTTCTTAAACCAGAAACACGAAGTTCTTCTGAAAATTCCCTCCCCGCATGTTGATATTGAGATTCAACATACTTAAAGATAATATTGAAACTGGACTCACATAAAACTACTTAAAATGAAAATACAAGCTTAAGCCCTATTCGATGTGTAATTATGTTTTTCTCAGACCAAATCTTCAAGTGAATTTTAGTTAATGCTAAATAAAATAATTAGTTGCAACTAGATTTAATGCTGAAAAGTTTATTATAATCTATTTACTGTGGATACACTCATTGCAGTGTCTGAAAACAAACTAAATAGTCACGGGATGAGGGGTCCTATTTCTAACATTGGTTTCCTTTAGGCATTAATAATGATAATTGAAAGTCACTGCTATTTTTCAGTTTTGAGCAATCTAACAATATCGTCTCCAGTTTTAGAAGATATCTTGAGAAACTTTTAACAAAATAAGAGCTAAATGTATATAAAATGCACATTTTCTGCTGTTGTGTGTATGTGGTAATAAATGTGTGTGTGAGGTCACCCCTATACACTACCAACAGTTCATTATTGAGATATGGAAAAGTGTCTGGAATTACATAAAGTCATAAAACTTAGTATTCTCTGTAAAGAGAACCCATTTTTTAAATGATACACTAAAATATTATTAGATGCAAATATCAAAGTAAAAAACTGCCAAGCTTTAAGTGTTAGCTGCACTAGAGCTCAAATTCTGCTGCCCTCCTCTAATATTCGTGCAAGCCTGCTGGAGCTCTCACATAGCAACATACGAAGCTAAGATCAAAACTATTCCTCAGCTGTGGTACTATCAACTGTCTAGTGAATAGATACAGTCTACAGTCTCTTTATTAGAATTGGAGTGTTTAAAAAACTTACAATAAAGGGTTAAAAAATTAATAATTACAGACATTGCCTAACATCCTACTAAACATGGGCAGAAATTTTTGTGCTTAGCTTATTCTAACCATTTCTGAAATTGTCTAGCATCCAAAACTAAGATATTTTTCAATAAAGAGATTCCTTTTGAAACCTAATTTCTCTAGCTTGTTATGTATTAACGCATCAGTTACCTAAAAATTCTACGTAACTCCTGCCAACAGTGCACAAAACAAAAATAAAATTGCAAAGCAACACTTTCGCTGAGGGGAAAAAAAAAAAAGTTACCAGAAATCTGTGGCTACACATCTCCACTCTGTCTGATGTCCCCTTAATATTTGTGGGGCATATAATTTTTTTTTCTATTTTTGAAACACATTATTACAAGTTCTATTAAAAAAAAAATATATGGTTCTGAGAAGAGTCATAAAGTACTATGTACAAGAGTAATTCAGGCAGCCTGCTCAAACAAAGTTTTCCAAGTATTAGTGATAACAGAAAAAAAAAAGAGATTGGTTTCCAGTGTCAGATGTTAAGTGTTTAGAACTTGTAATAATATATGTGTTAAAAAAAAAAAAAAAAAAGACCCGTGGGGAACACTTATTGGTCTACATAAAGTTATTTTTAGTTTTAAAAACTTTATCATAAAAATATTTTTCTGTTTGTACATAAAAGCCTACAATTTCATTCCCTCTTTCCTTCACAGTCAAAACTAGCCCAAGATGCACTCTGCCTTTGACAGTTTGTAATGAATGTAAATTACTGGAATGATTTGCAATGGGCCTTTAGGTGTGGGTGGATGACTGTATCTACAAAACAGAATACCTGCAGCATATTCGCAGAATATAGCGATAAGCTTCTCAGCTCTCCTTTATATATTCAGTAGTTAATTGCTTCCCAATGCAAATAACAAAAACCAATAAGGTCCTATAAAAGAAATGCTAGCTGTTACATGGCTACTTTTTACGTAAAGAAAGGTTGTGTGCTTGTACATATGTAAAAGTGTTACAGAAGAGCGTTGATACACCTGTTAGGATGGGTTTTGACATTCAAGATGGATGTGATGTGCACCTTCTCTGCAGTGTTCACAAGCAGAGTGTACATAGACAGGTAGTGTGTATGCAGCTCCAGTTTGTACTTCACTACAGAATCTGACTTACAAAGATAATTAAGGAGATAAAGATTACAATTTAGCAGCAAAATTCTTCCATCACATTTTATTTTGGATGGAATAGTAGAAAGTTCAGAATTCCAGAAGCTAAGCTAAAAAGCTTAACAACCAACCAAACAGAAAAAAAGAACCCCATGACACGTTGTAATCGTATATATAGTCTGCTTTTAAAATGTTACTACAATAGGTTTCCCATGCAATACTATCCTAACACATGCAAAAGTCACATATAGTCACACTTCCAAACTACTCTTATTTCTGAAAATTAAAAATCTCAGAGTTACTACAAGCTTCAGTAGATTTATATCTATAAAATGCAAGTATACCTCTTGGAAACTTTCAGTACAACTTAGTGGGTTAAAAAAATTAAAAAAAAAAAAAAAGACAACGGAAGCTTATTTGGACGTTTTCCTAAGATCAGGATAAAGGATTAGACTGAAAAGAAATAAAGTAAAAAAAAAAAAAAAACACAACAAACCAAACAACAACAAAAAACCCCCACAACCACCCCCACACTATGCTATATGGTATACCTAAGCAATATTTTATTAAGCATAAACCTTTAGCTTTCACTTATTGATATAATGTAAATATATATGTTTAGATCTTTAAGTTCATTTGATATTTCCTCTGAAAGTAACTTTTCCAGGGCCAAGTAATCCCAGTTAATGTTTGACATTTTAACTAAGGTGAAAAATGCAAGCAGTTCTACGAGAATCTATTTAAGCTACATGATTTTTTTTCCTCAAATATCTCAAAATAAGTGGTACATCAAATATAAGAAAGGAAAACCTACTTAACATACACTATATATTGATATTAGATTGCTTACTGCTTTCATTTTAGCCACACCCACACTTATGTAATTGTAAAATATGGGAATGGTGCAGCTGAGAAATAAAAAAGCTGAAAAGAACAGTTGCTTTACATAGTCAAATATGTGCTAAGCACAGATTTTAATCAAAATGAAAAATAGGTATAAATTGTATGCTATTGAACATGACTGTCAAATAGCGGGAAAAACACATATGCACCTGTACAATATTGAATTATAGATTTATTTTTCTCTAAATTAGGTTTGAGTCAGGACAGTTATTTCCTTGAAAGTGAAAGTCAGTGTCTGTAAGCGCACTTCCACTGTTGAATAGTGTAAATCTCTTCAAATCCTGGTATTTCGAAGTATACACAGCTACAATGAAACAGCTTTGTGCACATTCCCATACTAACTCTTAAAAAGATTTCTGAAAGCATTCTGAAGGAAACTATGCAAATCTAAAGAAATAAGTGTTAAATTTCAATAGGATCTTACTAGTATCACAATTTCAGAGATTAAACTGAATTTTCTAGCTATCAGGGCATAAAGGTACAAACGACAGAGATAAACGAGGTAGTTATTTCCAGGAAAAAATGACTGAAAAAGTGTAATTTGTGTACTGGATTAAAAGAATCCATTGAAACTAAGGATTCGAGGCAGAAAAACCTCCTCGAACTATTGTATTTCTGTGTTACACAGAAAATACCTTGAATCACAATCCAGTTGCCATGCTGGAAACGCTAAGTTTTGCATTTCACTTTAAGACTACACGCTCTCAGCCATGTACACAGAAATCTTTTGTACAGCACTTCTGCACCCCAACTCTTCTCTACGTCCCTCCTACGTTCTTCGGTTAACTCGTTATTTTCAGTGGCGAGGGTGCTCAGCGCAAGGCGGCCGGGTCTGGCTTTGAACGCCGGGGAGAGATGTGCGGGGGGGGAGGGAGGGGGTTGGAAGCGGGGGGGAGAGGAGGGGAGAAAGGCTGTGACCCGGTCCAACCTCCCATCCCCAGCCCCGCGTCCCCGCAGCCAGCCAGGGGGGGCAGCAGCCGGTCCGGTCTCTGCTGAACGGGCGCCTTAACGGGGGCCCGATGCTGCCCCTTCGCTGCGCATCCTGCGCGCCCGCCAGCTCGACGGCAGCCCCGAGCGCCCGCCGATTACACGGCTTCGGGGAAAATATCTGTACGCCTTCCTGCCTCCGGAAAAAAATACCGTCCCCCCCCAACAACAAAACACTAACAAAAAATAAAAAATAAAATTACCCCCCCAACACGGTCGGGCGGCCGAAAGTGAAGAGGGAAGTAGGAAGAGGAATAAAAAGTAACGCTAGAAATTGTAGCTGGGAAGGAGCCCGCTGGCCTGCCAGCGCTCACTGCGCTGCTATGGAGCTACCCGCGTTATCCCCGCCTGCGCTCCCACCCGGGAACCGCAGCCACGAAAAGATGTCTTGCGTGTGTGTGCGCAACTCCGAAAACGCGAGCGCCCACGCCAAACCCAGCCCCGAGAGGGTTAAACGGCGTCGTGGAGGAAAAGGCACCGTGTCACATATTAAGTGTGTGCGGCGGGGGAATCGCTCGGCAGATAGACTGCGAGAGCGGTTTCGGCGCCTATCACAATAAGCACGATCGCGCTTATACAGCTACGAGAGACCGAGAAGCTGCCGGCCACCGAGAAATGACATAGAAACAGCCACCAAAAAATAGCTAAGCCAATGACAAATAGCGACCCGGGTGACAGAGACAGAGAATTTTGTAGGCGGAGAAGAGGAGGTGAATGGCCAGCTCGGAGCCCAGCCTAATACTGCGATATCTATGGGGAGGGTATTTACTCGGTTTTGGGGTGTGTGGGAGGAGAAGAAAAACACCTACAAATAGCTGGCACGATTCAAATGGCCTCGGATTATGTTTCCCCCCTCTAGTTCAGGAAGGAAACTCGCGTTTTAACGCTAATAGGGGGAAAAAAATAGCCCTGTGCAATAGGCGATGAGCAGCACTTTGGTCCTTCGTTAATACCCAAAGGGACAGAGATGATAAATGTGATAGCATGTGGCAGCATAACCGTCATCCAGGTTTCTGCTAAAAGGCAGCTCCGATATCGTGACACGGGAAATCAACCGCTTAAGTGGGAGGTGGAGAAAGCGCTTAAACGGAGAAGTTAATCTGCTAACATGGAAAGGAAACAAGCGGAGGAAAAATGCGAAGGTTGTCCTCATATTTGGGGGAGGGGGAGGAGGGGGAAAAAAGGGAGAGGAAGAGAAAGAGCGAAGGGGCATTAATCCGGGTTACGAAAACACGGGGAAAGAGGAAGGGGTGGTGGGAGGGGGGGCAAGAAAGGGAGATGTGCATGTAAGTGGGGAAGTCATCGTGGCTGCTGCTGCAGAGCTGGGAAGCAGGAGCCGCCGTGTCCCGAGCGCCGCTCCGAAATTTCCACGGCGGAGAGGCGGGGGAGAAGGCGGGAGGGAGGGATCCG
>VWYH01009141.1:791517-842766 GCA_013399365.1 Pampusana beccarii
TCCCGCCCGCCCCGAGCTCCCCCCGCCGGCCTCCGCGCCGCTCTCCCCCGGGGCGGGCCGCCGGGGGTGGGAAGCGGGGCTCCCGGGATCCCCGCCCGGGCGAGATGCTGCCCGCCGCCGCCCCGGGGAAGCGGGGTTACCTGCCGGAGGAGGCAGCCGCTCCCGCCCTCTGAGGCTGAGAGAGGCGAGTGACAGATCCGCCCAGGAGCCAGCGGCGAGACCTGCTGCCGCCTCCGGGAGCCTCCCGCCTGCTGCCCGCCGGGCTCCTGAGGCGACTTTCCCCGGCAAGCGGGCAGCGGCGGGGTACAGGTTGCCCCCGCTTTCCGAAGACGGGCTTCCCCCGCCCGCCCAGTTCCCTCTGCCCCAGCCGCGCCCGGTCCCCCCGGCTCTTACCGCCTATGCCGGTGGCGGCACCCGCTCCGAAGCGCGGCGGTGGCGGTGGTAGCGGCGGCGAGGGGGAGAGGAGGGGGGAGCGGAGGGAGGTGACTTTTGGCAGCAGGCGGCGGGCGGCCCCGCGAGCCGCGGCTCCCCCGCGGCAGCGATGCGATCGGGCATCACTCGAAAATGGCGCCGAAAGAGCAGGGCTCTTCATTCAAATTCGTTAGAGCCAGCCCCGCTGCCCTGGGGCATGCCGGGAAGGGAGGGGGGGCTGGCGGGGGGAGCGCGGCTCGGGCTGAGGCAGCGCTACGGACACGGCGCTCGCTGTCAATGCCGCCCCTCCCCCTCCGCCCCCCCGCTCCCCCCGCTCGCAGCCAGCGCGCGCTCCACGCCCTCCCCGCTAGCGCGCGCTCCCGCGCTACCAACCCAACCGCCACTAATGGGGAGGGGGGGGAGGAGAAGGGGGGGAAAGAGAGAGAGAGAGAGAGAATGAGAGGGGAGAGAGAAATGTCACCCGGAGTCCCGGCCCGTGGGGGAGAGGTGGCGCGTTAGAGATGTGTGTGGGAGAGAGAGGGGGAGCGAGACCTCCGCCGGCCCCGCGGACTTGTCAAGGTAAAGGCGCCGCGGGAGGGGAGCGGGGGGGACAGCGCGTTTTGGGAAGGTAGGGAAAGGAAGCCGGCGGGGGTGGGGGATGTGCGCCTGAGGACCTGAGGAAAATATGAAGAGCGCCTCCCCCCCCCCGCGCCTTCGAGGACCCCCGCGGCTCCCGCAGCGCTCAGGTTGCAAACCCCCCCCCCCGCCCCAGGCGCGCACCCCGCCGAAGCCGGCGGGTTCGAAGCGCTCGGCGCTTGCCCGCATCGCGCGGAGGCACCCGCGGGCCCGATCCCGCCCTAGCAGCCGCCGCTCCCCCTCCCCCTCCCGCCGCCTCACGCGCTCCGCCGNGAACAGCCTCTGGCGGAGCGAAGCTGAGCGGGGCTGTGTGGGCGCATCTCAGGGCAGATTGGGCCCGGAGTGCCGTGCGCTGGTCATTTGAAAAAAAATATCTCTCCGAGGAACTTGACGGAGCGAGGTTCAACTCTGAGAGCGCTCCCGCCTCGGCTGCTCGCAATGCTCGGGGGGGGAAACGTGAACTTTCATTTTCACGCCGAACCCACCTCTCCCCACCCCGACCCAAGTTGTGACGGATCATAAGGTACCTGATAGTTGGGTTAGCGCTCCTGTCCCCATTTCACAGACGGGGAAACCGAGATGGAGGTTGCTGGCTGCGGAAAGCCGGGGAGGGCAGGCAGGCTGCGGTGCCGCCCGAAGCACCGGTCTGCACTTGACTTTTGACTGCTAAGGGATTCTCTCCCGTGTGTGAGCTCTCCCCGGGCTGTGCCAACCCCTGCCTTTGTACACAGACACAACGCATCCCTGCGAGCGTGCGAGCGGCTCCTCTCGATTTTTGACTTCAGTGTGTTTTGTTTGTTTTTTTTTTAAATCTGATCCCGCTTTTAGAAAGGGAAAGGAAAGCAGTCAAAAGCCGAGGCCTCAGATTTGCGAGCTGTTGTTCCCATGACTTTGGGCAAGATTTTCAAAAGTACATAATGAGAGTTTGGGAGCTCTGTTCCCACTTGACTTTCAAAATCTTCCCTGCACGTCTGTGAGCTGGTCTTCTCAGACTCAGTTGGACTACTTGCAGACGAACGTTAGCAGGCTCAGGGCCTAATGCTTCTCTTGGTTCCACTGCTCCCTTTTACAGCTACACTGACAGAAATATAAGCAGAACAAGTTTTGAAGGGAGAGGTAATTTCTGTCTTTTTTTTTTNCTGACACAGTTGAAAACAGCAAGCTTTTGGGCTCAAAAAGCTTAGACCATCATGGCTACGAAAACGGCTGCTACTCAGAAAATATGTAATTCTGGAGCTTCTTAGTGAAAAAGTAGTACAAGGCAACATGTAAGTAATTACATAGCTAATATGCATTTATGTTACTGTATTTTCCTCGGATTTCAAGTTCAGTATTGCTAAAGAAACTGATTCCTAATTTTTTAAGGCAAGTTCTCAGTGAAAATTAGGCAGATGAAAAAACTTCAGTTTGTAAAACCTGTCTGTTAAAAAGGAGAAAATATAAATTATTTGCAGTATTCTTACATTTTTGCCATTATTTTATTAAAATTACCGTGTGTGAAATTTTCGAAAAGTGTGCCTTTCAACTGAAAAGACTGATAGCAAATGTCTTTTTTTTAAATGAAGGTTGTGTGCCTTTGAAAACAGGGATTTGCAGTAGAGATAGCAATGAAAACAGTAAAGAAAAATGTAAAATTATGTTGTTGCTGATACCACTTCTCTGTACTTAGATTATGTATAGTTTTGCCCTAAAACAATTCTAGTTATTATTTTTCACTGATTTTTCCAACTGTAATATTAGAATAAGATATAGATGATAGTATGTCATTCTATTTAACAGGATATGGTATCCTCTTGTACGAATTGCACTATTGTCCTTTCAGATGTCATTCCTACAGTTTCATTAAGATTTTTAATGAAAGTGAGATTTTTACACTCTCTAATATCTCTTATATCTAATACTTGCCCTCAGATTCCGTACTTAATGCACATAGGTCCCAATACTGTACAGACTGAAATATATATTATTATGTGTAAGCACACTGAGTAGTTATCTTCATTATTATGCTCTTGTATTTCAGACTTAAGAAGCTAATAGTGATATTACACAATCATTGTTCTCGGTATTACTTAAGACTGCACAAAACATAAACCTAATGTAGTCATCTTGATTTACATCTTCCATTCATATATCTGGGACTTAAATAATGCACTGTTATAATAATTTGAGGATCAGAATGGGTAAATATTTAACTGAGTATCAGAAAAAGTGAGGAAGGCAATTACCATAGTCTGAAAATCCATATAATACAAGGTGGGTATTGCATTCTCTGGCTGTAGCGTCTGGGAGAGGGTCATCAGTTTGTTTTCTCAGTGACTAATGAAGCCAAAAAATCACAGCAGGGACCCATCTGAGGACAGAAGGGAGAGGAAAGGGCTTTTGAGCCTCACCAAAAGTGATGTCAATTCTTTAGATCA
This sequence comes from Pampusana beccarii, assembly GCA_013399365.1. Classification (NCBI taxonomy): domain Eukaryota; kingdom Metazoa; phylum Chordata; class Aves; order Columbiformes; family Columbidae; genus Pampusana; species Pampusana beccarii. The sequence goes on from VWYH01009141.1 coordinate 794,982, forward strand.
AATTTCCATTCCAGACAACTTGGGCTCATCAGAATGGTGGAAGTCTTATCTGCTGTGGTAGCAAATATGAGGTTAAGCTGCAGTTTCTATAATGGACTCCTTTCCTCACACAGTTGTCGTTACAGCACTACCTAAACACCTTCTAGTAGTGCCTGTCCTCTGTTATAGATTCTTCTCCTTGGAGAGTGTCATTGTATTGTTAAGAGAATCTCCTCATACTGTAGTAAGTGTCATGATCAGCATTTGTCATATTATCTATTCTGTTGTCGCCAGGGAAAGGCACATGTACAGTTCAATGTTTTCAGTTTATTTTGTCTTTTCTTCCATATATGTGTTATGTATTTATGTTAGTGAGTTAGGGTCAAAGTAACGTGTTTTGTTCTTCAAGCAAAATGCAGTTAGGTTTCTGATGGCCCTTAGCTCTTAGGCACATTAATTCCATAGACTTGCACCAGCCCTGAGAAAGTTCTGTCTCTAGAAATGATAGCTTCTTCCCCTTTTTGCACAAGTTCTCTTGTGTTAGAAGAGGCAAACTGTTGACAACTGGATGCAGTCTAGAGACTTAGTAGGCATTTCTTTAGGAATCCTGGATTTAGGCCCTGGAGGATCTTGAGATCCTGAATTTGTAATTTAAAATCCTAGAGAAAATGAGTATAGAGTGGAAGAGAGTGACTTAGAATAAACCACATTGCTGAGGTGACGTCCTCTCAGCTTCTTGTATTTGGAGTTTACAAGAGTTTGCAGTATCCAGTTTCATACTTGGATATACTGAATTGCCTAGGTCCAGTTGAGAGGTGGCAAATCCGAAGCAAGGTACTTCTCTGCCAAAATGTCATGGAAGCTTATAGCCTAGTTAGGGGTGATTAGAAAGCTGGAGGCTGTCTTCTGACTCAGGCACACATTACTTTACAAATTACCTTGCTGTATGTTTTTAAGATTTGTTTTACAACCATGAGGATTAGAGGAATTTGTTGTAATAAAAAACGGCATTGTGTCGTTACCATGTAACTTTTTAGTTAGATTCTTTGGCTTGCCTGAGTACTGGCATGTTATTTCATTGCCTTCATCTGGTCCATTTCCTGGGTAAGTTAGACTAGTTGGAGGTCACCAAGATAGACCCACATGTAGTAATTATAATAATCTTTTTCAGTCACTGCACATCTACATATTACTTTGGTATTTTGTGTTTATATGGCATATGGACATACAGCCCATGGGAATTAAATTTTTTTTTTTATTTTTCTAATATGAGCTCTGCCTTGCCCCTGATGCTCATCCAGCCTTCTAGATCCCTGTTACAGGTTCATATAAGCCTCACTTCAGACCTTCTCTGTAAGACTGATATCCGTTGAAGTTTAAAGTTTCAGTTTAATAGCCTCATAACTGTAGTTGAACATCCTCTTTCATGTATGAGTTTCTGTTTCCTTCTGTAGCCATTCAGTCTCTGTTTTATCCTGACAAATATAGGATTTGGAATTCATTACTTTTGCAATTTCAGTCTGCTAGCCATGACAGGGGTTGTAATCTAGAAAAGACAGAAGTGTACAGCATTTACTATTGTAGAGTGAAAACAGGGTTCTGAATTTGCCACTATAGACCTGATCTAGGGATCCTTCTGTAGGCAGTAAGGACTTGATTAGAACTTTCATCTGCTTTATTAGATTTCCTGTATACTTCAGATGAAAGAAAGCCTAGCAGTTTTTGTACTGTAGACTACATCCCAATTTTTCAGTAGCCAACTTTCAATTTAACTTTTTTTTTCAACATCTAAAATGCTCAACGTAGCATAAAGACTAATGGTGTAGTCAAAAGGTCAGACTTACTGTATTTCATTCAGATATTGTAATGTTGACTCTAACATAGCTATAGGCCTGACTCATAATAATGAACATATCCCTGAGGATTTCAGAAAGATTTGTTATTAGACTTAGGTTCCATGGTAAAGTTTTGCCAACGTGGCCTGACTGTAACTTCTAAATATTTTAATATTTTTATGGATTTAGTGGTTGTGAAAAGTGCTGGCTTGGTATCTGTGAAAACTGAAGCCTATTCTTTATTCATGGGTTAATTACAGCAGAGCAGTTGCCAAGTGATCTTCTCCACAGCACCCATGAACTTCAGCTTTGAACTGAAGAGGACTCATCAAATGGTGAGAAAATAGTGTGGTTGTCATGCCTATTAAGTTGAGGGGATGCTCTATAATTTTTTTCTTCCTAGCGTTGATTTTGTTATTTAATAGGTATTGAAGTTAGATTTTTTTTGTAGGGTAATTGCTGGGACCATAACCTAATTTCTCCTCCTCCCCTAGTATTTCAGCTGTTAATTTCTTAAGCTTTGCTATCTTCCTAGCTGTCCTTGACTTTTCAAAAATAATAAGTTAGTGATACTCTGAATTCATGAGCTAATTTCTCTATTAGTTGGTTTAGCCTTAGTCTTGTGCACGTGCTTAATGAGTAGTTCACATTAGTAGTTTTATTAGTAGCACTACTTAGAGGAGTGAAGTTCCAATTTTTGGAATTGTTTGAAAGATTGAAGCCTAAACTTTGCAGATATATATGCCTGCATTTAAATTAAATGCTACTGAAATGAATGCAGGAGTGAGGGATCTAGAAGTGCTTTAGCTAGTAATAATTTGTTTGCTTTTATGCAGTTGAATTTATTTCTTTTCAGGCAGCTTGATGTAAGTTGTTCATTAGCTTCTCTAGTTTCTTAATTTCTGGGAAATTTTGAAATCCGAGCTTCAAAACATTTATAAAATTTTAGTAATGCTCGTAATTCTCCTGAGAAGAACAAAACATTATTGTATGTAACCATTTTATGAAAAAGTGACTGTATCCACAGAGGAACTAGTTGTGCCTCTAACTTACTGTCTTAACGCCCTACTTTCATCAAGTAATGGCTCTTATATATATGGATTTATTAAGCATACTTCTTAAAAACAGCGAGTTTCCTTTTTTACAGCTATAGATAAAGGGTGGAATATTGGTAGCAGGGGGTGCATGTGTAAGAATATAGTTGTTGAGTGTTGATATTAGCTTTCTGGTCATTTGGATACATGACAGCTTAAAATAGCAGTGCACAAAATGATCCATGGTTCAGGAGACAGATCGAAGTGTTTAGAAGTTCACAGGATGCTGAGAGATGCCCCAGACCTTTTTTAATTCACTTTTTGATCTCAAAAAGTAGCTTAATTTCTGTTTTCCTTTAGTAACTGTATTGTAGAGTAAGGAGTGAAAGGGATAGAACCTACTAGCATCTTCTGATTTCCACGTTTTCTCCTCTCTCTATGGTTATTACCATAGAGATTGGAATATGGGATATTAACCCTTTTTTTTTACCAGGTTGGGTTTGGAAGGACAAGTGTGTTTAAAAAAAACAAAGGAGATGGTGAGCCCTTTTTACCAATAACTGAACTGCAGCCTGTGTTAAGAATTACTTTAGTACTATTACCAAACTCTGAACTAATTTAACCTTTGCTAGTTATTTACCATCTAGTGTATTAATAATATTTAATACTTAAGCCAGAAAGAAGCAGTAGTTTTCAGGCAGAATGCATTGAGATATAACCCAGAGGTCATTTATTCTTTCTACATATTCAACAATCTGTTTCTTTTTTCTTTCTCAGCCACTCTTTCTTTAGTTTTCTTTTTGAGACTTAATTCTTGAATTAAGTTTAAGCACTTAATTATTTACATTCTGCTTCATCAAACAATTAATCTTGTACTTAAGTCACAATACTTGCATGAGTATGGCTTCTGAGGGAAGAATTTGAATCCACATTAGTCCCTTGCTCTTGTACTTGACTTTGCCCATCTGATAACGGGTAGGCTGGGTCCAGACTAGTGCCTAAATGTGAGTCTGCATGTTAGCGGGGTAAGGAGTAGGGGCTCAGATTTGAATGCGCGCTTGATACTACAGACATAGGGAATTACTACAAGATGATTTACATTTGTTTTCAAATGTAAGCACTTCTTTAGTTGTTTAGCTGAGCAGAGTTTAGATATTCCACGTGCTTAAAGTGAAATGGTTGAAGCTAAGTGGCTTAAAGGTTTTCCTAAAGCATTTTTGGAATTGATGTACTTTTACTTCAGTAGAAGAAAAGATAAGCCAATGTCAAACAGTTTTGACAATCCCATTCTCATTACTCTGCTAAGAAGATAATTTTGTTTCTTTTATTCCATCTCCTTTTTGGCTAAATCACTTTCACTTCCCTGGCTCTTCTTATATCCATTGTTCCTGCTAACCTCTCCTCCAATGTCCAGTTTTCTATTAACTTTTCCATGCCGAGTATTTTTTGTCTCTCTTTACTGGAGTTTTGGGGAGGTCGTTATGCTTTTTTTGAGTTTTTCCTACTTTCGTCACTTCCTGGAATCCAACAACAAATAAACCACTCTGATTTCAACTGTGCCTTTTTGGTGAGAAACACACAAGTCAAAATTTCGTGCTAGAGGAATAGAAAGGGTAAGCAGAGCATTGTGGATGCCATTTATGAAAAGGGGAACTGGAACTTGCATATTATTAAAAATTATTATCTAAATTGAGATTTCAGGATCTGGATCCAGGCAGTAGGGTCAGGATTTTGAAGTGATTCTGTAAAAATAAGTATGCTTATTCTATAAAAACAAACCAAAAACCAAAAACCAACCCAAAATCACACGTAAGTCCAGGTATACTGAAAAGATTCATTAGAGTTAATGTCACTGTTCTTTTATTGAACTATGTATCACTGAACTTTTCTTAAGCCTTAGGAAAGACAGCATGGAATTGGAAGAGAAGCAGGGATCTCCATGAAGGGCAGTCAACTGCAGTCTTGGTAAGTTCAAAAAATAGATATAAAATTCTATTTCTGTTACGTTTTCACATTTATGAAGCAGCATATATTTAGGGCCCTGTTCACAGTGTCAAAACAAAGCCAATTTTATTGAAACAATTTCTGCATTCTCTGGACTCGTTTATGCTATCACCATGTAAAAATCTGTGTTCTGTTATAACTGAATTTGTGGTGTAACTCCTGAATGAAAACAATAAGTGACATAAAATTAATCAGTTATTTTCACAGTGATTATGCTACAATGTTTTCATGCCCAATTTTTGAACAAAACAAGATATACAAGATTGTGTTGTCTCCTAATAACTTTTGAATCCACCACTTAATTTCAGCTGCATTTGATACAGAGACAGAAGTCACAAAGTCACGTTTCTACCACTTGAGTGAAATTGAGCAGGTGGGAGTAGAGAAAAGACTCAGATTTGTGCTCCCAGGGTAGAAAAAGCTGCAGCACGCCCCAGAAATTTTCTGTTCTGTTCAGCCTGTTGACTTGCCAGTCAGCATGCTTTGTTAGTCTGCCAGTTAATGCATGTGTAGCTCAGACCTAGCCACAATGTGAGCTGCCTCTTTTTCTTCGAGAAAAGTCAGAAGCTGGTGTTTTCTGCAAGAATTTAGGGAAATCTGTTTGGAAGGGAAGGGGAAACCAGCCAGGATAGTGTCAGCCTGTGATTACTGCACAAGAGTGTTGGTGGCACATACAAGCATGCTGATAGGAAACTAGACTTCATTACTTCTGCTAGTCCTGAAAAAAAAAGTGGTTTTGCCAGGGCCTTGTAGTTTCCCAAAACATGTATGAATCATTCCATTTTATAGTAGTTTCTATACCTGGGTTAGATGCATGTTTTTCCTGTCCACGTCAGAGAAGGGAACTGTTGAGACAGCTTCAGTATTTAATCTCTTTGACTGGATGGCAGCTCTGAGCTATTCCTTAGGCTGTCAAAATTGTAAAACTGTGTTTTCAGCTCGCCCCAGAAACTGACTGTAATTTAGACTGCAGCTATGTGTCCCTGACCCATCCTACAACCTACGCTCTTGGAACAGTACAGGAAACATGCATTGTATTCCAATTAACTTCCTTTGTGAAGAAAGATGTGAAGCTAGGCACAGGGACAGAAAACAATATTAGGATCTGGCTGCATCAAGTTACCACATTGTATTGCTACTTGGGAAATGCTAAATCTGTAGCTGCATGATTGTGGGCATCATGACTGTCCTGAAAAGTATGATCTGTCCTTTCTTCTCAGTGAGAAATGGGCAGATTATGCTTGACAGAGGTATTGGCTCACTCACTTTGCAGGCTCAGGTAGACAGCACTAACATGGCAGGTGTCTGGTATTTTTAAATTTTCTGTGTCATGGTAGATGGGGATCACTTTTTAAACAGAACTTAGCACTATAGCACTGCTCTTCAGAAACAGTTGAATTTCTCAGAATAACAGAAGCCTAAGAGTCATGCATATGAAACATAAAATTTAAAAGCAGTACATGAGAAAAAACACTCCTGATTCAATATGGTGAGACAACTGCCTTGAAGTTTGTCATGATGTCTGAAATATGTATTTTAAATATTTTCGTTCGTCCTTCTGCCCAGTTGAAAACCATCAGCCTGGCAGGAAGGAACGAAGAACTGTGATGCTCTTATCCATTTTATGCTTATTTTCATGTCTGTCGTTTCACTAAATCAAAGCCAGTAAGAGAACAACCAGTAAAAAAAAACCAAAACAATCAACCAAAAAAAACCCCAAAAAACCTGCATTCCCTTTATATGGATTCTTCTGTTAGATCCCAGCTTTTATTTTTTTTTTTTTAAGAAAAATATTGTTGTTTCCTTAATGCTGTCTGTATTAAAGAAATTAAGAAATGTCTTCAGCATGTTTCTAGGATCTAGTGGTTGTTCTTACAACCTTTATCACCAGTACTCTTGCACACCGTCACCTGTTATATTATTTCATGGAACCTATGGCTAACGTGGTTTTAAATGCTTTACAGTATATAAAAACATTGTAACTTATAATATTGTAACTTATAATATTTTCCTTTTAAAGTTTAACATAGTCGTGCTTTTAATAAGAACAGTAAGGTCAAATCATGAATGTTAAGTTTGGTGTGAACAGCGAAGTGGTGATATATTCTTGTTTAACCTTATGTTGTATGCTTCCTGTGTTTTAAATGATGTTTACTAAGAGCTTAAACTTAGCAAATAATTACTTATATTTGATTTTCATAAGGATTTTTTGTTTAAAAAAACTGATCCTTTTTAGTCTAAAAATGACTAATATTAAGCTACCTTTTTCCACGTGTTTTCTAAGACCTTGGTATTGCATGCTACTATATGTGGTCAGATACTTTTATGATCATGAAGACTTCAATAAATTCACAGGCCTGTGCTGTGTCCCCAGAATGGGTGTTGTGGGACAAATTTTAAGAAAGCTTAAGCACTGAAAAGTGAGTTGCATCATACACCAAATAAATTAGGCTAATTTATTTTTAGAAAATAATAATTAAATTTTTATATTTCAAATATGTATCAGTAAAAGCTCCCGTAACGTGCTGTCACTACATATAAAATTCTTCAGCAATTTTAAGCCAACATTCTTTAAAAGAGAGAGCTAAAAATTTCTATAAATAATATGCAACTCAAATACGTATGGAACTCCTTTATTATGTGCTAAATGCTGTAATAAAACAGGCTATCAGTAGGTTTTGCTGCATGTTACTAATTTGATTTTTTTTTTTTATCCCAATATTTTTGCAGGTGTGTGAAGGAACAGGTCCTGTTTTCACTGTTGTTACTCCCACATGGGCGGACTCTGTAATTGATTATGTCTGGGTAGGGCCCTATTGAAATTAAGGAGATTCTGCAATAGCGCAGGGTTCTTTTTGTGAAAGTTCTGTTGCAAGATCAGGACGCTACTGTGACTCCTTACTGTGAATTCTGTCAGTGTATCATTGATTGTGCTGGAACCTGCCTTTTGGGATAATGTAAGTCCTGCTTTTCCCCCAAATGTACTTTAGACATGAAATAATCATAAAACATTTCTAATTGGAAAAGTAATATCATTTACATGCATTCTTTTAATTATGTTTTTTTGGCAGTACCAAATAATATATTCCTCAAAACTTCTTAATGGCACTGAGGCTTTGTGGATAGTTGGTCACATGATGAGAAAATTCAGCTGTAAGTACATTGAAATGATTGAATTTTTCAATAGTTAGTCTTTACTGATGTTGACAAACTAATACTGATAAAAAGGTGAACCAAGAGGTTTGAATTATGTCAGTTGACTTCAGTTCTTTCTAGAAAATATATACTATATATCCAGTAAGGATTTCATTATTCTTTAGTAATTCACCATGTGAACCTGGAGTCCTTCCATACTGCTATTAGGTAGGGAGTTTTATTTTGTTTTTCTTTATTTTCAGAATAGTGTGTCTCTGACTTGCTCTATATTTTCACTCATAAACTTTTTGAAATTTTATAGATCTATAAAAACTGTTGATACCACCAATATTTGTGTAGATATTGCAAACAGATTTACTAACATAATTGTCTTGCTGAGTTGAACACTGAAATGTTAATAAATATACACTTGTGTCGATGTAACTTGATTAAATTAAATGAAACTAATCTGGCATTATGAGTGAATTTGATCATGCATGCTGATTAACTAGTCTTAGGCAGAAAATATACATTTTATTGTATCTAAGTACTTGGTGCTTAATCAATAGTAATTACCCATATCATATGTCAGTGGATTCACCCAAAATAACTATGAATATCTATGCTTGGTTTAAGGAGGAATTCTTTTCCTGTAGCTATGGGTACAGTCACAGTCATGACTTCTATTTTTATATCCAAATGAGCAAAAAGTACATGTAGGTGTTTTCCCTGTATAACAAAAGGGGTATTGTAAACTCCATGCCCTTTTTTATGATGCTGTATTTCCTTACTGGTATTCAAATACAAGAATGTTTTCAATGACATCTTAGTATCTGAAAAATGGAAGAACTGGAAATATTGTTGAGTTTGTGAATAATTATTAAGGGGCTGCAAAGGTCTAGAGGAGTTGTATGTTAGAACAATTAGAGATTCTTTCCCATGGAGTAAGGAGCCAGATAATAATTGGTAAGTAAAGATTAAGGATGACAGGATTTTTTTTTTTCTTTTTTGCTTGGCACAAGAGCAATATGAAATTAAAGTAGTTTGAAGAAAGAGTAAGAACAAAGAAGAAATCGTAAACTCACATAAAAAGCAGACTAGAGAGTCCACTTTAAAAAAAAAAAGTGGACAGCAAAAATACACTTGAAAGGAGAAAAAAATGCGCAGCTACTGGTATTTCTCATTGCACTGAACATATGATACATTTCAGTTTAAAACTTTCAATAAGTGTTTTTCTCCAATTTTTTTCTGTTAGAGGGGAGTATATGGGCTTTGAAGAAGACTGAGTAACTAGTTGTGAATTACCTGTATAAACTAGTTTAAAAACTTAAAAGTGATTCTTTCGAGATTTTTGCAATATAAAATTGAGATTTTTTAAAAATCTGAAATTAAATCAAGATTTGAGAACATTGGTTGTTTCATTTTGCATTAAAAATCTTGATCAGCATATTTTGGTTTTAAAATGTTCAGACCTAATGGATTACGGTTTTCACCTTTTAAATCCTATTGGCCATAGTTATTCTTACTTGCACTGAGTTGGGTAAAAGAGAGAAAAGGAGAGGGAGATGAGGTGATTGCAAAAACCTCTCAAACACGGCCCCCCAGCTACACCTGCTCCATCTTGAACCAGATCAAAAGAGGTGCCTCAGAACAGGTCTGGTTTCAGAAGAGAACAGAGAGGAAGGTGACACACTAGTGAGCGGGGTGTGAGGAATCCTGTGGAAGTTTTGTAGATACCTACTGAGGCACATCACCTAGAGGTGACTGCTTCTCCTTCCTGAGATGTCAGCTTCCCAGTACTTTGAAGGAGATAATTGTGGGGCACACTTATGTTCTGCTCGCAGTAGTGCTACTACAAATATTATTGGGAAGAAAAGGAACTCTGAGCTGTCTCCTGGAGTAACCAGCTCTCCACTACTCACTGCTGCTAACCCCCGTTACTGAGCACCTGATCTGATGGTTTTGTTGGCTTAACCCATGCTGTAAATGACTGAAGCTAGGAGAGTGGCAAGAAAGCAGATATCGAGACAGGGAGCTGATGTTCTGGAATGTAAGGAGTGGGCATTTGCTACACAGCTACACATTGTGTGGGCTTGGGAATACTTCAAGAGCTGGAGTATGAAACTACAGCAAAGAGACTGAGCTTCCTTTAGTGGCAAATCAAGGTGATAGCCCTGGTTCTGTGCACTAAGAAGGAGAAGCAAAGGAATGTTCCTGAACATGCAGCATGCTAGTAGTTTTAAGTTGTGAGACCTTTTTCTCTGCTGCTGTTTGCACTTGGCATGTATTGTGACTGTCCTGTCTTCAAGCTGGCTGTAGCATGTTTTTGTTTATGTTGAATGAGGCACTCATCACATGATGACCTCACCAACACTCTTTTTCTTCAACCCTTGAAAGTCAAAATGTAGTAGCACAGATAACTGTAATAATTTAGTAATAGATGTGACATGAAATAATTTTCTCATTTCACAGTATTTACAAGAAAAACAATGTTTTATGTGTTTCATATACCTCCTCCCGTCTTCTTTTCCACTCATAAGCAGATATACTGCATGAAAATTTTATTCAGCAGTGCCCTCAGTTCTTTATTTCCAGTTACAACTATTGGTCTTTTGTTAGTAGATTTTTTCTATATTCAGGTTGAGGCCCTCACAGAACCTCTCTGCATCCTCTGTGAATGACACCATCATGCTGTTCTTTGTTTTAAGTCATCAAATTTAGGCTACATCTCAGTTTTGGGAATCTTTTTCCAGCCCTTTAAGGATGGTCTTTATTCTCTGTCAGATGATTAGATTTTTTCATCCATGTTTTCCATGCATCATATCTTTATTAGAAAATATTTTTCTTTTGCCTTGACAAATGCAGTCTTGCCATGGTCATTGTCTTGTCAAAGTGCTACTGTAAATATCTGTTTCCAAAATTACTCTTTTGGTATTTTCAATTTCCTGCTTCAGTTTAAAGGAATAAAGATAAGCTATCTGTCTTTATTTTCAAGGCCTATCAAGACTACTTCTATCTGATACCTCTCCTTCAGTATCAAGAGGTTGACTCTGGTTTTGATCAACATATGATGCCAGCTTCCATCCTTCGGTCATTAAATTTTTGGACCACAGTGGATATTTTCTCCTCAGCTACCTCTCATGTATGGGTAGACTTCTTCGTAAACAGAACTGTTCACTATCTTCCTTCAAATATCTTCTTAGAAGTTTTATGTACTGTGAAGCTTAAAACAATCCAACCAGACAACAGTTACGTTGCAGGTATATTAATGCCAAAGCTTATCATAGTAGTACTGTGTCATTGGATTTGTACTGTGTCATAATCTCTCAGTTTTCTTTTTATGTAGAGTTCAAGCACATCTACTTTTTGTTGTGTGTTTATTCATGGCCCAGCATAATGAGAAGTGGTCCAGGGTAAGGCCTCCAAAGATTTATGGTGATACAAGCCAATAATCATGAATTCTCACTGGATACTGCAGTGTAGCTGTTGGATTCTGCTGTGCCTAATGTCATGTTATATTTAATGCAGAAAGAAGGTGCCCCAACTAGAGGCCCCACAAAAGTGAACAAGAAGTGAGGTATAGCCAGCAGATAAAATGCAAGCCCCAGAGGCTGCCTCAGCTGTCAAAGCCAAGGCAATAGCTACTGGCATTATGTCCTGAAAGCATCCCTGTCTTCTCCACAGTAGTAAGAACAGATTTTCCCTTCTCATAGATGGAAGTAAATGCAAATATTATGAAGTTCTGCAGTGGGTGAAAAAATCACAAATTTCTGCAGTGGGTGCAAAAAGTTAGACTCTATACTTCTGTAGCTTTCTTCTGTTCTTTAGCACATTCCCTCCCCGACACAGCATCTCTTGATACAGAAATCTTGAATAACCACAAGCAGCTGTTCCAGCCATACTGTTGGTCAGTCGTTTTTCAAATGCCATCTGATTTCTGTTGAGAAGGAACCTACACTACTTTTGATTTGGTATCTTGGTATGTTGCTGTCTCCTAGTGCTTTTTTTCCACTGTCTTGAAGATAATGATTCTTCAGAAGAGTGGCAAGCATGAATTCCATCAGGAATTCCCCAGGTATGTCACCCTCTTTCTAGAAGTGGGTCTGCATGTATCCCTTTTCTTTTAAAGTGACACTGAAATGTTGGTGTATAGATTATACAGCAAAGATAGAATGTTTAGTGCCTAGCTGATACAGAGATGGTAGATTGGACTACACAGACAAAATGGCACTGTATATACCGAAGAAAATTTAGTCAAATAAGTTAATTTTGTCAGAACAAACTACAAAATTTAATTACAAATGGTTCTATATCTGAATAGGAGAAGTCTAGCAAGAGCTCTGGACTAATTGAAGGGGTAGAGACAGTGATTGTGAAATACTGTAGGAGACTGGAAGGGCTATACAACCTGAAAGCTTGATCATAGCAAGAGTTCTCAGTTATCTATATATGACTGGCTAAACTTAACATTACGCCATCATACACAGCTGTATTTTAGATATCATCAAGAACTACTTTTTGAGAAAACCAGCTAGAGAATCGAGGACAGCCCTTGATTTGGTCTAGATTAACACACAAGAAGTAGCTATAGAAGAGTGATTCAGTAGCTATATATTGTATTCAAGTTTCTCATCCTGGTAGGAAAGAAAAAGATTTAAAAAAAAAATCCAGTATTGTTTAAAAAAGAAGGATTACATATAAATGAAGATACAGTTTATATAAATATTAAAAGACATTTTGAGAGAGAACTTTGCTCTCTGATTCTAACCCAAATCAATAAGAATTGTCCAACACAACTAAACAGTAAAGCAAGTCTTTAGAAATAAACAGAGGTTTTTCAAAAAGTGAAATCCAAGCAAGCAAAGTAGAAAAGAACACAATTCTGGCAAATTAAATTTTGGAATTGTTATAAGGCAGGACATAAAGATTTCGAAATGCAACAGGCTAAAATCCTAAAAGCCAAAGCCTTTTCTTTTTCAAGTGTAAATTTTGCCTCTAGGGAGGTGAGTTCAATAGATAATTGTGGATAAAGGGAACATTTAAAGACAAAGTCATTGCAGAAACAACTGAACTCTGCATGGCAAGGTTTATTACAGGGAGATTAGGGACATTCCCACGTGAAAGTTGTTCTTTATAGGCTATATTTCAGATTTAAAATATCAATAAAATATTTTTGAACAAATTGGTTGAATAAACAGTAACAGATTGCCAGATAGCATGTTGTTCATTCAGTAGTCCTAGAGAAATTCAGAAATAAAATTGGTGAGCCATGAACTGTGTTGTATAATCTGTCACTTAAATTACCTTTGATAACACAGGAATGGAAAGTAACAAATATGGCACTGGTTTTAAAAAGGGCTCTAGGGATGATCATGGACTAATGGGCTAATAGGTCTGACTACCATGACAGACAAAATGCCAGTGAATGTGATAAAGAGTGTAATTAATAGGAACCATCATCTTGACTTTTGTACGAGGTAGTTTTGTCTGAGATTTGCCAGTTATTTGAAGGAGTCGACAGACAGAAGAAAGGCTGACCCAGAAGTTTTAAAAAAGCTCCGTAACCAAAGACTGTTAACAAAATGAAGTAGTCACTTAAAATGTTTTGTGGATTAGTAAAGGGTTACAAGATAAGGAACAGTTTCACACCTATTGGGCAGTTTTAACAGCGCCGCCTTCACGAAGGTTTGTACTGGCACCTTTGCTCGTCTACCCATTCCTAAATGGTCCGAAAAAGTGCAGTGATAAAGATTGCAGATGATAAAAGGAAAATTTTCAGTTGGGGTCAAACCTGATGTTGACCCTGAAGGATCTTGCAGCAGGACCTGTGGTGATCCAGGAGCCGTGGCTGTCACAGAGGCCAGATATCGCTGACCCTGCTGTTCAGGCACATCTATCAGCAGAGAGAGGCAGCGGCTGTTGGATTACAGCAGCCATCACACAAACCCTGAGCTCAGCAGGCTGTGACCAGTCCTGCCACTCAGGAAGGCAGGGACTTGTGGCTGTTCTTTCTAACCACAGCAGGAGCTGCAAGCTGAAGAGTTGATTCTTTCTATTTCTCAGGGTTTCACAGTCCTGACTGAGTTTAAAGTGCAGGTTTTGATCCTGGAGGTCCTGCCTGTCACAGGGGTGGAATATCACTGTTAAGCTGAAAGGTAGTATGTTGCTACTGTGAGAAGCCAGGGTTCTCAAGCCATCTTACTGGTGTTTGCATGGATTTTTAGCAGCTCCTGCTAATTCCTGAAATCATTCTGAATGAAGTTGACGCTGGCAAAAAGTGGCAAAATGGTATTTGAAACAGAGAAGTGGCACTGGCATGCTGGTCCATTTTGAGCATTGGTGAGAACTGTATATGATATAGAGAAGGATGACTAAGATGTATGGCACAGCTCTTCTGCAGGGACAGTAAATGGATCAGGATTTCTCAGTTTGGAAGAATGTGGACTGAGGAGCAGGTAATGTGAGAAAGGTCTCTAAGACTATGAATACATGGAAGTGTTTTATATTGTTTAATATAAACTCCCTCTTTTCATAACAGAAAAACAGGGGGCCTTTGGTCACTGTTTTGTTTAATTTAGGTGATTTTTAAAATGGTGGAAGGCTGCTTATCACCAGTTTTATTTGCCATGGTTTTGTGGGTACATGTTTTCAAGTGCACAAAAGTCAGCTGTTTACTGGTCTTGAAAACTCCGCTTGTCCTGAACCAGCCATGGCCAAAATCCAACCTGTGCAGAGTTATGGCTTTTCTCTAAATAAAAGTTTGTAGTCCTAATTGATCACTGATAAGTTTTCAAACATGAATCAAGTGTAAACTGGTCTTGTTTTCCTAAATCTGCAGATAGATTTTTTTTTTTCTTTTTATCGTCTGCTTCTGTTTGTTCCTTTATCTGACAGTAGCAACATTATGGATGGGCAGATCGGCTTTACTTCTGTTGTTTACAAACCTGTGGGCAATGGAGAATGCCAGTTTGCTGCTACTTCAGAAAGCTAAAAGCAGTAGCAGGCCCTAAAATTAGTCCCAAGGGAAATCAGATAAAGAAGCAGAAATACTTTACACAACAACCACAAGGTCTGCAGGGAAGGGTGGAGTAGAAGACATCGTGGTACCTTTAAAACAGCTGTAACAGTTTCCAAGCTGTGGTCCACAAACCCCTGGTGGACTACAAGGCTATGGTAAGTTGAACAGCTGTTTGGCTAAACCATAGTTAACAGTGTTTTAAATAGTGTTTCCCAATAAAAGTTTTATCATATGGGTGTATGGTGTATGGTTTTGAAAAATATTAAGGGCTGATAAAAAACCGTTGTTCCAAAAATATGGGAACCACTGTTCTGGGGTGTATGAAAAGGTAGAGAGCACTCCCCGCTTTCTCAGCTCTAGGTAGGTTGCCTGTCTCTCCACCAAAAGCAACAGCCAGAGGTTCCCAGAAAGGAACCAGGACGAGCAGTCTGGTAGCATTAACCCTTCTCTCCCCACCATGTGCTCCCCAGTAACAGAACTGTGGGGTTCTTAATCATTGCTTTGTCCTTGAGTATCGCTAGAAGTCTTTGCTACCCCTACTTTTCATATATACTTAAGACTAGTAGATTTATTTTTTTGAGGAGTATAATTTTTCAAGTCTTGGGTCCTCATCAGACAAAGATTAAACTTGTCAACTCCACTACGTTAAAGTATATATCCATCTTTGAATTAATACCTGATTTCTCATTGCCAGAAAAACAGATTTTAAAATTTTCTATTCTGTCAATATTAACAGATATAAACCTCCCTTACAGGTATTAGCATTTCTTATTATAATATTTGTTCATTACTTAAAAAAAATCCCAATTCTATTTGACCAACTTCTTCTAATTTACATCAGCACCCTGAATGGTATTTTACGTTGTAAAAATCTTCTTTATCCTCGTATCAAGTCTCTTAGTACTTGTTTTTTCCTACTGAAAAATTTCCGGAATCATAAAGTATTTGTATTATCAGTGCTTTTAGTTGCCCTTGACATATGTTACTTCTCATTGTCCTGAGTACCATACAAGCACATCCATACGTAATTTGCAGAGATGTTGTCTTTTCCAACATCCTGCGCATCTTTATGTTAGGAATTATGGTGGTGTCGAATTTGAGAAATGCCAGATTATATGCCTTATTCGAATGGTATGAATGTGTTTATCCTGAAGGAATCAGTTGTCTAATCTAAAATGACTGTAGTGTTTTTTTATGAAATTTAGACAAAATACTGGAAACAAAAGTTAACGGCTATAGTGTTTTAGAAGGAACTAAAGAAATTTGGCAGGTGAGCATGCTCTGTGTAACCTTTTTTGTTCCATATTTCTCAGTTGTATATTTTGATACATATACTGAAAATCAGGGGGTTTGTCTATGTTTTTATATTATTGTGCTAAATACCTGTTGCTAACTTACATGATTCTGAAGCTGTCTGCTCAGGCTTAAGCTACTAGGTGAATATGAGATCAAGGGGAACCTTTGCCTTCTATCAGAAAACAGCACGTAAGGCAGGAGAGAGTGACTTCTGCTGTAGTGTGGAAAAATGTTATTTCCTGGTGTCATCTGTGAGTGACAGGAGAGAGGCATTTATGGTTCTAGGCAAGGCAGATGGATACAGAAGCTGTGATGGGGTCTATGGGTAGGACTGGGGATGAGTGTATGTGAACGAAGAATTTGGTATAGGGATCAGAACAGGGTTTCTGTAGGAGTTGGAGAGATCACAGTTGAACAAATACGTCAGGGTTAGTTGGAAGTCACTTTACCACAGAACGTGGATGCAGCTCTCTATTTGAATCTAATTTGCTCCATACTTGCCCATGCTACAGACTTCCCTGTGTCTTCTGGAACTCCAGCTTCTTCTGCAGTTCCTGCACATGACCCTTTTAAGTGGAAAACCTACTTTCCTGTTTACTTCAGGAACATTTGCATGCAAAGATACAGATGGTCCCACAAATCCCTCCCATCTAAAGTTTCTCTTCTGTCCCACTATACTTTCTCCTGCCTCCTGCCTATGGGGTTTTGCACTGCAGGTGCAGACAAATGACTCATAGAATAGAATTGTAGAATCATTGAGCTTGGAAAAGACCCTTAAAATCGTTGAGTCCAACCATTAACACTGCCAAGTCCACCTCTAAACCACGTCCCTAAGAACCTTACCTAAATACCATTTGAACACCTCCAGGGATGGTGACTCAACCACTTCCCTGGGCAGCCTGTTCCAATGCCCCTTTCCGTCAAGAAATTTTTCCTAATATCCAATCTAAACCTCCCCTGGCACAACTTGAGGCCGTTTCCTCTTGTCCTGTCTCTTGCTGCTTGGGAGAAGAGACCAACACCATCCATGCTACAACCTCCTTTCAGGCAGTTGTAGAGAGCGATCAGGTCTCCCCTCAGCCTCCTTTTCTCCAGGCTGAACAGCCCCAGTTCCCTCAGCTTCTCCTCATCAGACTTGTGCTCCAGACCCCTCACCAGCCTCATTGCCCTTCTCTGAACTTGCTCCAGCACCTCAATGTCTTTGCTGTAGTGAGGAGCCCAAAACTGAACACAGGATTCAAGGTGCAGCCTCACCAGTGCCCAGTACAAAGAGACTCAGGTGCTGTGGAAGTGCTGGATGCAAAATAATAACGCCTCTCGGTTCCAACATACAGTTTGCATCTTCTCCAAGTGGGACATGTTCCATCACTTGAAATCTGGTGATCATAGAGGAATCTTTTGTTCTTTTTCTCCACTTCAGGTAATACTCATTAGAATGTGATAGGTTTTATCCACATGATGAATTATGATTTTTTTTCTTTTATAATGCTTATCTTAATGAACAGCAGAAAAAAATCTCAAGCCTGGTCCATTTGATTTGCATTTTTCTGTGATCTGTGACCTTCCTAAAAATAAATACAGTAATTAATCCAGTGGATGATTGCTCCTACTGGTGATAAGTTGAAGCTTAGTGACAGGATGGTTGCTTTTCTTAGTTATTATTTTGTAGACCCCTTAAAATTGTTCACGAAGTCTAAAGAGTCTGCAGAAAGATTGAAAGCCAATGTCTCAGGGCATCCCCCTAAATGCAAGGTTTTTTTAAATGCAGGTTTGTTGTTGTTTGTTTGGTTTTTAAAAAAAATCTTTTTGTAAGTCTTAAGCTTTTATTTAACCATTTTCCTTCTTAATATATGACTGCACACTTATGTCTATGACTAAACTTAGCTAGCCAGAAGCATGATTTCCGCTAAAGTTTCAAATTCAGTAATTAATTAATACTCCTTTCAGCTCCTGACATTACAAATAGGTTGGGTAACAAGATCACCATAAAAATAATAAAACAAAGTGTGCTTTTTTTTCGGTCAGAGGTACACTTTAATGTGTAACTATTTTGGTGTTTCTTTCTTGGACAGATTTTGATGGTGGATATAGAGATCACTCTTTTAGTTAGTCAATATTGGTCCCTAAAAATTGGCTCTGCTCTTATTGCTTGTCATATGTCATTTTATCTTTAAAGACTGCAGGAGTTCATGACTGCTGAGAGGTAACACCTTGAAGTTTTGGCACTATCCTCTATGAAGTAACTTATACTGTTATATGTCAGTGAAACATCAAATGTTGATACTATCTGTGAAACAACATTTGATATAATGAGTATTAAGTTACTTGAAAAAGGTCTTGTAAAGATGGATTTTGTGTTTAGAAGAGCTGGCATCTAAAAATGTATGTCATGGATACAGGTAATAAATGCTGTTTGTAAATTGCTACAGGCAAAAAAAATACTTACATTTACGTACAATATGCTAGTCTTAACCCTAGCTATTTTTATCTCCTTCTATATATCTTATCATAAACTGGTTGTAAAGTATTTAACTAGATTAATCATTTCATTTGTTGAAGTATTCAGTGCATCATTTAAAATGGCTACTAAAGGAGAGAAGTGGATGTGCGCTTCTCGTAACAGCTATGCATAAAAATAAGGTATCAGAGATAATAATGTAGTGCCAAATCAGTAAAAATGGTTGTTATGTTTTGCTATATGAGCAGAGCTCTTCATAGAATGGTGATCTCATTCTAAAATTACAGTTATCTAAGTAGATTTTCATTGCTTAATTTTATTCTGGTGATTTTGTATCCTTATTGGAAATAAGAGAACAGAAACACCTAATTTTTTGATCTTCAGCTATGGTAAAAGCTTTTAGAACTTGGTATTTCACCCCAGAATTGGATCCATAGCCCTTTTAAATTTTGGAGTTTCAGAAATTGGGCAGGTGAGTAGGAAAAGCAAATACGAAAGGAAGAAACTCAAATGGAGAGGAGGAAATTATTTTCTTTTCAGAAGGAAGGGAAGGATGAAAAACAATGTAATGAGCATAGGAGGAATATTATAGTAGGGTGAAAATGGGGGAGACAGGTAAGTATTTACACTATTAATTTGTATTTAGTGTTCAGACATGTTATGCTTTATGCTTGCCTGGAGAACAGATTCAGACTTCAGCTTGCTGACTAACTGCTATGCTGAGCTGTACTTTGCTCTGTGCATTTTTGCTTTAGCACGGTTGCTTCTAAGGCGGGCTTTAAATTGACTTTCAGAGATGACCTCAATCACAAAATGCATTATACTACTAGCAAATGATGACTGCCCTGAATGTTCTGTCTTCCTAAGTTGGCTCTTCAAAAAAACCACTATTAGACATGAAAAATCAAAGGCAGTTTTTTCTATATATTTCTGTTGTTAATTAATGCTGAAATTGAAAACTGAAATTGCTAATTAATTGTTATTCACCAGGACTAGCAAAGTAAATTAATTCATAACCAAATATAGCTGTAGAACAACAGAGTACTTACATCAACTTTCATTACAGGTTAGACATCAGTGTGGGGATTTCATCCATAAGCTGTAATAAAATAAAATAAAATAAATTAGGAAATGGGCAAAAAAAATTAATTCATAAGTTGTTCATTTATGTGCTTAGTTATTCCTTGAGTCCCATGAGTATATACAGTATTATAGCAGAGTAAATATTTAGGAAATTATGTACTTCTTAAACTGAGCAATTAACTAATATTTCTATAGTGACTATAACTGGTCTTCATGAAATACCATGTTAAAAACTTGTTTCTTTTTAAACGTGGTGGTTTGCATCAAATGCCGTAACTGTTTATCCGAGCAATGCTCCAGGGTAACTGATCCCCGAGGTGATGTGCAGCAGAATTGCATCCCCTCTTAAAACTGCCCTGTGGCTGACTGGAGACACAAAGAGTGAAAATGGGTGGAGCAGGGAGAGTCCTTATGGTGCCAGTTCACAAATATTTTTGGAGGGATAACATCTACTTTTTGGAAGGTAGCGTATTAATTTCTGCTGATAGAGAGAAATAGGTCTACGTGAGAATTAAGTTATAAATTGTTGTGTGGTAAGGTTCCTTTTCTTGCGCAGTGTCTGTGTCACTGGGCAGCCTTTATTAAAGGCACCCAGTGAAGACATGAGTACCTGAAAACTGATATAACTGTACTCCTTATGGTAATTCTAAAAGGAAAATGAAATTAAATGCAGTTTTAAATAAGAAACTTCATGCTGTGTTTTATAATTAGTCCTTACAGTTATGTTGTTTTGCATTAGTGTTACACTATGTTATGTTACATGACTCTAGAATTGTTTAGATCATATAAATTCTTCAGTGCAAAATAACACTTCAGGTGAACCCGTATTTAGATTTTAAAGATGTCTTTTTAGTTGCATGGTAACTGACAACTCTGTGTTGTTCTCATGTAATAGGCATTATCAGGATGACTATTCTGAAATAGTCATTAATGGAAAACCGTGGTATGCATAAGTCTCCAGTGAGATATGAATTGCACAGTCCCAGGATTATGTCTCTCAGACTTCTGTACTAATAAGAAAGTGGAGATTGTGAACTGGCCCTTTGGTGTGTATTCCAGCCCCCAGATCAGTGCCCAGGGGGAAAGCTCCCTTTCCCATCCTCTTCTCTGATTATTTATGCTTTGGTATGGTAGTTCTGTAGGAGCAGAGTCTTGTTTAGCGCCTGGGCTGGCAAGCTGCGGAAGGTGGGATGAACAGGTTGTCCCCACAGACCTGCTCCACACTGAAGCTTCCTGCACAGAGGCTGGGCCATATACCGACTTTAAAACCAGCCCTTCACCCAGCTTGTATGTAATTATAGTTCATTTAAAATAACCATTATCATGTAAGTATCTGTCACCATGACATAGGATTTCAGCATTTTTTCACAGCAGTGAAAAACTGTGTTCAGTAACAAATTACTGAAATGTCAGCAGTGCCATTTTAAGTATCAGTTGAATGTGATATTTCCTGAATCAGGTCTTAAATGTTGGGAATGTAGAATCCTAGTGATATCAAGCTTAGATTTCTGCTTACAGCAGATAAGCTTAAAGCCCCAGTAGTACATAATTAGCCCTAATAGAAAAGCAAATTTTCTTTCATTTGGGTCACACTTCGTTTTTGTGCTCAGTATAGTGAACACAAGTAACGTTCAGTAAAAAAAATATTATGCAGCACAAACATGTTCTATGCAGATGAAAGTCATTAGTAAATTTTCTTTGTGTAAAGGAAGTTGAAAATGCGCTTTTTCTCATATTATTTTAATTTGAAAGTTGTTATCCATAAGTCTTTAGCTTAAAGATACGCTGCTAGGTTCACAAATACCTAGTGAACTTCACAAAATTAATCACATTTCAAATACGTGATTCAGAGTCTAGGATTCAGATCTTAGGATGGGATGAATCGCCCTCTGGAGGTGCCCGTTTCAGTCTACTGACTTCACAGGAATCCTGCTTTGAACTGACGAGCTCAAGCTAAAAGTGAACTGAGTGGCCTATCACCTTAAGAGAGGAATAACTGAGCATTTTGTATCATACTAGGTCTTTTCTGTAGATCTTTCTTTTTAAGAATGGCTGCCTTATTCCTCACTTCTTCTGTCAGTGTTCTTCTTGTACTGTTTCTAAAATGAATAAACACAATTGTTACTCTTGCTATTTCCTGTGTATTTTGTTTTTTCCTGTCCTTTTCAATCTTGTTCTCTTTCCCTGTGGTATTTTTGTTTGTTTGTTCTAGCTACCAAATCTTCTGATGCTTTTCACTTGCTACCTCTCTGACCATCCTACTTCTCATGCTGAGAGTATTGTCCTAACTTCTGATGTGGAAGATTGCTGACACTTTCCTTTGATGCTGATACCAGTATTTTCTGTGAGAGACAGTATTGTAGTGAAGACGTAGAAAAAGAAGAATATGGCACTCATGTTAATTTTTTATGGTTTTGAATAGTCAAGAAGTATTGTTCTTCTGCCTTCAATAGAAAATGTGATGGTTTCCTAATGTACTTTTAATTTAAAGAAGTTTGTAGAAATGTAAAATCAAATGTCAATAATATAAAATCCATATTAAAGACATTTAGATTTAACAAAATATAGCATTAGTCTTTATTTTAAAAATCTAGTCCTACATGGCTCACTTGCAAGAAGTGGGAGAGATTTTAAAAGCTGTAGGCTGGTAAAGTCTGACTTATTAAAAGGTGAATATTTTCTTCCTCCCAATGTAATATTTTCTTGATTTATATGTATTAAAGATCTCTCCTTCTCTTGAGCTCTCTGTCTTCTCCTTTTTTTTTTGCTCCTTTTGTTAATGTAAATTTCCTGTTCCTTTCTGCACTGGACTCTCCTAAGTCTTTTGGTTCAATACCAATCCACATTTCTCTCATGTATGCATCCATTTGCCTAAAATACTGCCTTACGCATGATCATACATATTCAAGAATATACTTCTAAACACTGTAAGGATCTGCTATTTTAAGACTTCCAGTAAACCAGATAAGAAACCTAACAATTCGGTGACAGCATTTTAAGTTTTTTATTACACATAGCATCAAATGGCGTTGCCTCCTACATCAGTAGAGTAACAATTATGGACAGAGATAAACATTCCTGTAAAAATATAGACTTATGGTGCTTGTTCAATATAGGAATGCTAACTTAAAAAGAGCATCTGAATGAAAGCAAGCATACTGCATTTACAAATGTTATGGCAGATGTTTTCAGATTTTGTTTGCAGATAAAGAGAAATTCTAATGGAAAGAGTGCTTTGGATTGATAGTAGTATAAGCAGTTAAAATTAAAAAAAAAGAAAAAATACAACCAAAACATGTACACACATAAAATCAGGAGAATTTTTGCAAATCATGCCTTTTTATAGCACAAGCATTAAATAAAATTTACTGTCTGAGGGGTAGATACCTACATATTTTACTATCTATACTAAATATTCTTTAGCTAATCTGAATTATTTGGATTTGAGATAGTGCAATAATAGGAAAGCCAAGTCCATGATAAAACAGAAATAGTGAAGTTCAGAACTTTTCAGTTTAGATGTGTAAAATATCATTCTGAAGCCTTTTCTGATACTTGCAGTAATTTGCAATAGCAGTAATAATAGTAACTTACTAGGAGGTGGTTGGAGGTGTGGCTAAGAATGTAACTTATGGTGCCCAAATTTTTAAACTAGTGTAGTTACGAGCAGGACATTGCATAATTTTGAGCCCGTTACAAAAGTACCTTCTTTGCCAGATTCATTTACTGAACATGAGGATGACATTACACACAAGGATTAGAAAGCGGAGGAAATTTGGAATCTCTAAAGCAGTTACACTGATGATGAGGTTTTGTGTTGTACAGTAATAGCAGTGTTTTTTGTTAGAATGAATCAATTGCAACTAATTTTGTAGAAATTAACTGTATGAAAATTATCCATAGAAAAAGAAAGAATATTAAAAACTATGTAAAACCCATTAGAGTTTTCTGGGCTATATCCTCAAATGGTATAAATTGGCATGCATAAAGTTAAGTCACCACTGCTTACTGAAGATTTGGCCTTTCTATTAACTGTATAATACAATAACAGATCCTGAAATAGTCCCTTACTTAATACTTGTATTCATTTTACAGTAGAGTGGTTATAGAATAAGGTCTTACTCATCATGAGAAATAATACAAGTCTAACAATGGCATATTATTGTTAGAAGGAAGTACTTCAAACTGACTTAAATTAGCATAGTTTTAGCAAACTACTCTGGTTTTGAAAGTACTGTATTGGTATCGCTTGTTAAGTTACAAAACTATTCCTTGGGTAATCGCACTACTGATCTAAAATGTAGAGTTGTAGTTTGAAGATAAAATTATTTTTACACTCAAGTTTATGTTTATTTGATTTGCAAAAATTGAGTGATAATGTCTCAGTTAAAATAACCTGGTAAAATATCCATCTTTTTCGTATATGAGTAACAGTGAGGAAAGCATTGCTGAAAATATTAACAAAACAGGAAAGATTTTCCAGCAAATGAATAAGTGTGTAACCGTAGGGAAACACTTGCAAGAGGACCATAACATTGAGTGACTGTTACTACATTTGGATGTGAAAACATACTTCATCTATGAATTCCTGCAGGAAATAATAATGAAAAATTAGGTATTTCTGTTCATAAACACAGCCAAGGTACCTGTGGTCTTGAGAGGTGCAGTATCACTACAAATTCCATGAAATGTTCTTTGATCACATTACAAACAAGTCTGGCTAAGACATAAGCAGAATATAACTATCTGTTGCTATATAAGGAAGATAAGGTGAGGGAAGCATAATTTATAAAAGAACCACCCTGCTTGCAGATCCTGCAATTCACGTGGCTGGCAGACACAGAAATAATTTCACAAATGAAAATGGAAGATGCAAAATCCGTGAAGATTGTGTTGAAGGTTTGTTTCATTTGACTTTCTCCAGCATTATCAGGATCTCTATTATTATTATATGTATATACACATATATGTATATTACACATACATATATTGCTATGTATATGAAAATAAATGTATGAAAAGCTGTAGAAGAGGAATTTGAATTACGTGCAGGAAATGTTTCAAAATAGGCTACAGGGGGATATTTTTGTGTAGTACTTAAAACAACTGGAAGAAGTAATGAGAGTTAATTCAGTCCTGGGTCTGATATCGATCAGGGGGAAAAAAAAAAAGATAACAGATCTAAAATGAAGACCTTATGAATGTACAATACTTCTGGTTTAATAGAGACCAGAAAAAGGGTAAACATATTGTGAAAATTACTGTCAGAATGGTAAAGAGTTTGAAGAGTAATAGCAGAAAGCTGGTTCAGCAATAACATTGCAATAGAATAAGAGCAAGATTCTGCTGTAAATAAATGTTGAGTGAAGTATAGAGTAGGAGAAGAGAAAACGGAACTGGAAATGGGAACTTTAAGCTTGCCATCATGCGAAGATAAAATAAAATGGAAAGAAAGCTCAGACCATGTGATGCTATCTGAGAAAGCCTAATTATCCGCTTAGCTACTATAGTTTTGCTAATATAATCTGAAAATATATGAAACTTTGAAAGAAACTCTAGAAAGCAGATTTAAAAAAAAAAAATTCTTCAACATTTAATATCTCTGTTTCCAATAGAGTAATACTGAATAAGAGGAAATCTGAGATCACTGTCTACATATAATTTATTTGAAAAGATAGTTGAAGAGAGAACAAACAAAAATGATAATTGAAAAATATAGAAAAGTGTCTGAAAATACGAAGGGGTCCAGATTCTGTACCCTTGTTCTGCCCACTGGAGGTAGCACAGGTAGCCAAGAGCCATTCCAGCTCACAGGCTGAAAATCCTCCTGCCGTGGGGAGGTGACAGTCGGCCGAACGCTGGGCTGTCCCTCTCCCACACCGACAGCCTCATCCTTCCCCCAGGGTTGGTAATGGGAGCATGAGAAGGTTCCCCTGCTCTCTACCCATTTTCAGCTGCATTTAATGTCTTAGGCGACACCAGTACTAGAAAACAAAGTGGACCGCAGCCCAGTCAAGAGTTGGTAGCAAATGACAGCTCCCGTTCACACGACTGACCCATCCGCCCTCCTGAAGCAGGCTGGCCTCCTCCCCTGTCCCTCACCCCTGCTCTTCCCCAAATCTTGCTGTGTCTTGCCTGGGTGCTTGTTGGCCTGAGCCAAACGCATCCCAGAGAGCACGCTGAGAGTGAAATGGCACGGATTATCACATGGGAGAGCTCGAGCACGTGCCTGGGCCCTGTTTAGCTCAGTGGAACAGATGTAACCTTATGAACTACATCCAGTTGGCAATAATTAAAACCGTACTAGCCTGCTCTAAATTAAAATCGCAATGGTATAAAAACCGATGATCTGTAGGTATCTTTCAGACTACTGTTTCTTGAACAGAAACATCAATGAATGTATAAATTTGGATGTAATGTGTGACTTTATAAAAAGGAAAGGAAGCATAGAAAATCTGAAAAATCATCAAATTAAGAAAGCTGGAGGAGGACAATAAAAGGCAAACCAGTATTTATCTATGTGGTAGTGTTTTTAAAAGGAAACTGGAAAGCCAGTTAGATGAATGAATATTGTCTTCAAAATAAGCAAGGTTACAATAAAGAAGTCAGTATTTGACCATTTGGGTGAATAGATTTATTAACAGTTCATTATTAAAATGCTGTTGGGGTCCAACCTATGTAGACCTCCTTGTAGGCTAAAAGCCTGAAACATAGTGCATTTGCTTACAGTGTTTTATTCTGAGACTTTTGAGAAAGACCTGATGCTGAAATGGGCACACTGCAATATAAAATAATGACCTCATCATGCACATGATGGGATAAGTGCTTTACTGAATATTTATACAGATTTCAAAAGGGGATATGCAATAATATCTTGGGATTAACATAAGCTCTGTATTACTTGGACAGTTTTCCAGTATGTGATGTAATTACTATTAGGTTCCAGGTCATATTTTGACCTAGTGAGGTCACCAGTTATTTTCGTGATAGTTTCTAATTTTACAGGTTGCAGAAAACTATGTGCAGGATGCAAAAAAAGGGGAAATAAAATTACATTCATAGACTACTTTATGACCTGGAATTAACTACTTAAATCTGAAGACAGAAAATAAAAAGAGAAGGCATAATGTGGCAAGTCAGAAAACATTGGAACAGAATGCGTTAGTATTCAGTTGAACATCGTCTTTTAAGTTACTCAGAGGTAAATAGAGGAAATAAACTGCTCAAATAAAAACTATTTGCAGATTCTGAAAGGCGAGCGCTGAGGATCTCTACTTCCTACTTTACTTTGCAAAATTGATGCTTGAAATATCTGTCTAAACTGTGGTAAGCTCCAGAAAGGTATCACGATGCCATTGGGTTCATGCAAGGAAAGCTGTCACTGCTTTTCTTAGTATGTTACATTTGAAAATATAAAATTAAGGAGCGACTAGATGTGTTACACATTGTGCTGTTATAACCATACCTGTAATGCTTGAGGCATTTTGGTATGTTGTCACAGGTAGTATAAAAGAAAATAAATGTACAACAACATAGTGACTCTCCTGAAAACATGCTAAAGTTACTAAATGTATGTAATCCACAAACAAAGCAATTTTGTGTGCTTCAAATTTTTGCATGTACGATACTGACTAATTTTAAGTTTAGTATATAAAGGACATCAACGAAATAAATAAATTGGGCAAGATTTTAGGATGCTGTAGATCTCAGGAAAATGGCCAGAAGTCGAGAAGGAAGGTTGGGAGTAGGTGTTTGGAAACAATTCTTGATAGGAAATTATTCTTAATGGAACACTGGGAAGCAAATAGACCATCAGAACAACTATTCAGCAATAGATTTGCCTATAGATTAAGTAGTGTAATTTGTTTGGAGAAGGAGTCCTGCAGAAATGCAGGCAGCTTTTCTGGAGGAACTAACTGGCTATTCCGGCTTTACTGTGTTGCTATCAACCATATGTGCAACACAATGGAGAACTAGGTTGGGAAAAATCACTTCTGTAATATGAATGTATTCTTCTGTACCTGCAGCTTGCTTTGGCTTCAGTAGTGTTATGTTCTTGCAAATAATAGAAGCTACCTTTTTAAAAGCAACAGAATATCAATGAAAAATGTAAGAAAGTATAATTAGATACATGTAGATGGAGAAAAACATAAAGCAAATCTGTCACATATTACGTACCTAGCTGAAAAAAGGAGTGTTCTTTCTTATAATTACCTCAAAATTTTGACATGCAAATGCTTTATGTAAAATTCTAATACTATGATCCCCTTGAGCCTAGTTTTAGAAAATGACATGAAACAACCAAACAAAATATTTGAAGTTGTCCAATTCTCTCTGAATACATTGCATATTCTAACCAGAACTGCCAGAACTGGTAGTTCCTGCTTTGGGGAAAAAAGTAATTTTAAGGCTTCTATGAAGAGAGGTTCTGGAAAATGTTATGGCAGATGGTGCGGGTACAAGTGTCTGCTAGAGACGTGTTCATTAACTGCTTCTCCCTTTATCTCGAATACATTCCGTGCCCATCACTTCTGCTTAAATGATCACTTGTTGGGGGTTTGCCTCTCTGTGTTTCCCTAGGAAGTGGGGGGACATAGTTTTTAGGAGCTGCTGGCAGTTAAGTTGTAGTATGGCAAGGAGGAGATGGCTACATCAGAATTTTGGCTGAAAGGTACAGAAATTGTAAAAAGGCTCTTCCAGAGATGGGACATGGATTGCTCTAAGCAGGAGTGTAGGTGCTGAGAGCCCTTAAGCCTATTTACTCGTGTAGTATATTGAGAGCACACCTAGGTATCATGGGATTTGGGTGTTTTGAAGGTGGATAGATTAACTAGATTACAAAGAAGAACTACTAAATTTCAGGAATTCATTATGAAAGTACCCTATGAATAAACTATATGAATATTAAAAGACAAAACCAAACCATAGAAACCACTTCTTAAAAGAACTTTCATATGTGACTGTGCTATAGTTGCATAGTCTGTACAAGTGAAGCAGGGCAAAGAAGCAGAAAAACTCTGGGCTGGATGTCATAAACCACTGCCCAGTTTTTCACTTTACTTTTTTTTTTTTTTCTTTCCAGGGAACTAATTTGGAGATTCCTGGGATAAACTATCTCAGGGTAAAAAAAGTAAAGGGACTA
This sequence comes from Pampusana beccarii, assembly GCA_013399365.1. Taxonomy (NCBI): domain Eukaryota; kingdom Metazoa; phylum Chordata; class Aves; order Columbiformes; family Columbidae; genus Pampusana; species Pampusana beccarii. The sequence goes on from VWYH01009141.1 coordinate 823,966, forward strand.
GATTCTCTAAAGGCAGGCATCTGGAAAGAAATGTGAAGAGAGCCAGCCAGCCACTGCAGCGTTTAGACCTCTTCTTAGTTCTGTTTTATCTTACATGCTCTGTTTTACTTTTCTTGGCCCAGTATATTTCTGCTTTATTCAGACAAAACTCTTTGAAAACAGTGCAGAATGTGACGTGCTTTTAGCACAAACTAATAATCGTGTAATCATCAAAAAGAGACTCCATACTACAACCAGCATACCTCCATTTCAGCAGACACTATCTATTTTGAGACAATAGAGATACAGGCTTTAAGTCAAATCTTCCTTCTAATACACTTGATTCTCAAAGTAAATTAAAATTATGCCTGCCTGTCCATCGATCTCTCCGTTTGCTTGTTTATTGAGAATATTATAATTCTTGTTGTAGCTGTTAAGTGTAAAAACTAAAGTTATAGTGTTAGTAAGTAGAAGGCATACAAATCCCCTATTTTAACTGATTCTTTGAAGAAAATGAAAAAATAGAAGTGAATTATTCTACAGTCAAAGAAAATTAAGTGTAATTACTGATTTCAAAAAAAGTTACTGAAGAGATGGACAGATGCATTTTGTTTCGAGGGTCTGTGGGGCCTACTGCTCTGGAGTACCACAAAATTCCAGGTAACATTGATTCTACCTGGTTTTACAGATGAAGCAAAATTGAAGGACGCTCACGCAAAGTAGACAGAATATGAGTCAGTGAATAGAATCGTTGTATCTGTGTGTTAGAATAAAATCTGGAAAAGGAAAATGATTTTGATGTCCAGGTAAAGGTGAATCCATAGAGAGAGCACATGAGTGAAAAGGTTTTTGGAAAGCAGGATTTATAAGGCACATTTCAAAATCATTGTATTTGTTTAGCCTAGAGAAGACTGGGGAAAATAACCCGACATCTAAAGATTATTGTGAAGAAGATGGTCATCATTTGTCTTTTGTACCCAGTTGTAGAAGGACAAGAACAATTTATCTTAATTTACAGTGAAGAAAAACAGGCTACATATTTGGAAAATCTTCCTAAGTACCAGGACAGTTAAAGACTGGAACCAGGGTATCTGGCAATGCTGGAGCATCTTCTTCACTGCCAGTTTAGAACAGATTAGACAGAACATTTCTGTCATAACAATGCTCTTACATCTATCTTCTTTCATAATGGTTGGCTCCACTCGGTAAATAATCTGGAATATTAAGAAGTAATTTGAAAAATAAATTTGGAATGTGGAGATGAAATTTCATAGTCGAACATATGATGAATAATAGAAAATGAAAGTATCGTTTTTTTGTCAATAGTTCGTGTATTTTGTATTCCTTTCCGTATTTTAATTTTCAGTTACTTTAATTTTAAAGTTCATATACATATAATTTCTATTTCCGGATTGTCAATAAGGATAAAGCATTTTACCTGTTCATGCAAGCAGTACTGTTACTCCACCTACACTACTTGGTTCTCCAGTCAGGAAGCTGGTTTCAGCGTTGTCAATACCTTTTTTCCTTGGCTTCTAATTCTATTTAACACATGCTCTTCACATGTGTATAGCTTTGTAGATATTTCAGGGAAATATTCTGCATTCAAAACACATGTAGTTTCTTTTATGTCATGTATAGATAACTAGACTTTATTATTTGATAGAGTATCTGAAGAAGTCTGATTCCTAAGCAAAACCAGAACTTTGATGGTACGTTTTACTTTCTGTGGTTAACAGTCTATTTTTACTGTGCTAAGGAAAGCCTGTTAGTAATAAAAATGAAACCTAGTATCTATGCTGTGATAGTGGAACCCTAAAGTGAAATTAGTTACTGATATTAGAAAGTATCACTTGTATTTCTGCTCCAAACCTCAAGATATCCTATTTTCTTGTACTCAAAAACAACAGTAAAGATTATGTATGGTTCGTGTTACCAATGTTCATGGCCTTGATTATAATGTCATTTGGGTATATGTTTTTGTTAGAGCATATAATAAGTAATGTAAGAGAGCAAGGATATTGAAGGAATGAAGATCATTTGCCTGTTCAGAATACTGACAGAATTCAATCTATTCATAATACTGGCTAGCATGTCCTTTCTAAGAAATTCAATTTGAAGGATGATGAGAAAACCGTTTATTACTGTGATAAGCTGTTAGCTGCTTAAGGACTTACATATTTATATCAAACAATAATTAAAGTCTTCAAATTAAAGTATTTATCTTCCAGTGGGTTTTTTTTTGTATTGGGTCTGCGACAGGAAGGCTGTGAACATTTGCAAATGGACTTTTATTGTACCTTTTCCCCTCAAATTGTGTTAGAAAGGTTACAATTATTAGAAGCAGCTGTAATAAATATGTGAATAGTGTACAGAGAATCAAGTGACTTTCACTCAGTTAACCTCCCAAAGAAGAAGATCTAAGTAAGAGAAGTAGCACCCCTTCATTTTGGAGCTCAGTCTATCTTGTTAACTTGATTTAGAACCAAGGGGTTCCAGTATAACTTTTCTATTTAATACTGTGTTGGGGTTTTTTTTGAGAATTAACTTAGAAAGAGGCTATCCAAGTCTTAAAACCTTTATAATACAAGGCAATCTGGAGAAAGATTGTTCTCAAATTGATATATTTAATTTTGGGAGTCTAACTTGCCAACAATAATTGACTGCGTTATAACTTTGTTTGCTGTGGGGAAAGTATACTGTACGTTAAAATTCCCACAGAACTGTGGAACAAGAATATGAATCACATATTGTTCCACCTTTATATTAATACAGTTTATGTAGAAGAAAAGCAGTGGTCAGAGCAGCTTTTGGAGAAATATGTTTAGCAAATAACTAGAATGTTTGACTCACACTTTTTTACAAGGATAGGAAAATATAATTCCTGGATGAAAGTGAAATACTGCTTTAAAAAGGACTCTGCAAGTTGAATGACTTGACTTCTCCTGAAAGCCAAAGAAGTAGCTTATGATCCAATATGGTTTGTGAAGAGAGAATAGTGGTTCTAAATTGTGAGATGCCTTAATGAATTGGACGAACTGAGAAAAATGCAAAAACTGCTAAGGCTCCCTTTACTTATGCTTGAAATCTAACGTTGTCTGACTTTACATGTCAGAACTTGCTCTTCAGCATGTATATTAATTTAATTTTTGTAATTGAACTTCCACGTTTATGTTTATTGTTTGAAGTTATAAAATGCAAACTATATTTTCAGCTTTGCCATTCAGTGTTTTATTGAACAGTTATAACTTTTTTTTTCAGACTAAAGAAAATATTTACTTAACCAGAGGGAATTCGTTATGACGAGGAATTTAGTTTTCCTGCGTATCTTGAGAGGCCCAATGCAGCTACTGCAGCAAGGTGCCTATTTTGGATAGTATGATACTCAGAAAAATACAGAGCTAATAATACAGAAGGATCAAGCCCCCATTTGCAAAGGTGCCAATGAATTTATCATTTAATAATTTTTAAAATATTGCTTACAGATAAAATAAGGACATTCAGAAACAGAATAATTAAAGGGTGGTTAGGAAGAAAAACAATACATGCAGTTTGATTAAGTGAGGTAAACAACCGTATGTGAGGAAACTGGGATGATATTTATTTAAGTTGGCAGGAGAACGTATAGTTGGAGGTAGAATTGGGAGAACGTGGTGTGTAGTTATTCTGAGTTGTTCTATTTTAGCAGATTTACTGATGTTTTAAAGTGGTGGTAGTCCCCTTATTTAACGTAACTGCAATTGGACTGGACAAAGTAGTAGAAGCTGTACTTCACAAAGACAGTCCTATGGTTGATATAGGTTTGAAAGTATAAGCATTAGCATATAAGAGTGTGGAAATTTTTTGGCCAATTTTGAGAAATAAAAAAGAAAATGTCGGAATTGAGAAAATATTTTTTTCTGGAGTACTAGGAAGTGTATTTGTGTGTAGTTTTGGGCTCTGTTGTGGTGTACAGTAATGGTATAAAGAAACGATTGCTTTCGTAATGTGATTTGTGTGTTAATTTGTATAGCACTTCTATAGTTTTCCATCTAAGCTGGCCAAAGCACAGAGAGTTATTTTAATTGCCTAATTTCTATAAAGTGCATGAATAACACATCTGGGATACTTTTGGCTGCTTCTTTGAGTGGTTGTGTAGACAGATTTCATTGCTGGTGTATATGTGTCCTATGAGTTCAAGGACAAATTATTTGGATAAGCAGAGTCCATTAGATAGTATCATCAGACTACTACTTGAAGCACCTTCATGTCCTCTGTCCTTAGGGCATTAAATAGTGACATGAGTACAAACATTAATGGTTTCATTATTTGCATTATATCACCAAGATGGAAATAATGCAGTGTAAGCACTGTGTGATTCACTTAACTTTATATGTAGTAGTATAATTGATTTCATGAAGTAAATTAAGTCTCTTTTTGATCGTTAGCAAAATACAGTTTGAGTTAACATACTAGATATATCTTTTTAGATATGGATAAAGGAGTCATAAGTCACTGGTGTTTAAGATATTCCCTAGAGTGATTCTTCAGAGAGCAATGTGTTCCACAATAACATTTCCTTTTTCCAAGAGGAAACATACGGCAGGGGAGGGAGAGAGAAGTCTTCCCTTGAACAGAAATCAATTTATTCCTAAATTCCATAAGTAAAAGCTATAGTTACGATTTAAGACAGTGCCTCTTATTTAGTGTCCTAAAAGCTGTAATTCTGAGCTTCTGGGGCACATCCATTACCAGGGTCTACTTGTGCTGGTGAAGAAGTAAGAGGAGCGTGATTCCCAGCACAAGTTGCTGCCCATGCACATAGCAAGGGATAAAAGATGAATCAGCAATATGGCATGTCTTTGATTCATGTATTTTAAAGTCCAGCACCTGAAAAGACCTATTTTATTACTTTCATGCTCCCTGGAGGGACCTCGATAGTGACCGGCTTTGTATTGAGTGCCTTATATATTTATAGCCCTCATAGTAGTGATTGTATTTTAGTACCGTGTTGTGCGTAGTGCTCAGTGACTTGCTGGTCTCGTGGCTTTTCTCTCTCTTATTGTCTAACAAGCTATCTGGCTTATGAGAAACAATAAACACCAGAAATGGATTCCCTTCTATGACTGATCGCAGAAGCAAATGCGCTGTTACAAATCAGTGACAGAGCCTTCTGTATCCACAGCTTTGCAGGGAGGGTGAGGGGGATGGCAGTTCAGTGTCAACTATCAGTGCCTCAGCACTTTCCTTTGCTATTTCAAATTCAGACTGAAGTTGTATGCATAATCTCCTAACCAATCACTAATCCTCAAGGATTTTCAACTGCCAGCCTGCAAGATGTCTATTTTTTCGTTGGGGTCCATACAGCAGAGAAAAGACATTAGATTCCTCATGTGAACACTGAACTACATTACAGAGTGCTATTACTTCAGTCTTTTTCTTGAACTAAGCGGGGATTTTCTGTTGTGTTTCTCCTGCCTCCTCCCAGAAAAAGTAGCCATCATCACAGTCTGTCTCAGAAGACAAAGAACTGAACTGTAGTAGCACAGCAGATGATCAACTCAGTTCACACAGGTCTAAAACTATATGATCAATAGTTCTCAGACTTAAAAAAACAGCAACATGGATTTGAAACACTTGGTTATGGTTTTGCTGTTATACGTCATATTACCAAGAGCCTTTTTACTTCCCAGAGGAGAGATCCCAGACAGTAACAGTTTGATTAAATCATATTTTGTTTCCATGTAAATATTTCAGAGTCAGGACCCTCTGCCTTGAACATTTGGTTTTGTTTTTCAGGGACTTACCAAACAAGTGCTGATAGTCGAGGTAATAATTAATTACATGCTTTCTCAACAAGCCAGTGAGGGGCAAGACCATCTTCAGGAACTTTTGTGTGACATATGGCTCTGAATTAAGCCAGGCAACCTTTGGAGTTAGATAGAGTTGGTAACGTTAGAGGCTCTGAGCCTTTTTAACCTTCAGCGTATCTAACCATTGCCACAGGGACTCAACAGCAATGATCTGTCTTCCAGAGTTACCTTTTTCAAATGAGGACTCCTAAGTGTGCACTTGTTCATAACTGACTCAAATAGATGTCCTGTTCTAACTAGAGGAACGGTGAGGGCTCCTGAAAAAAAAGTTTTGTTTACCTGTTTAATAACACAGAGTTTACCTGCTTTTTTTTTTTAACCTTTCTTTGTCTTATGAAACTTTCAGTACAATCTCTTTGCCTGCTTAGCCAAACAGACCCTTCTGAAATAATAATCAGGTCCTGCAGCCAAACCCAGTATGATTATAGCCGATAGACTGGGCATTGCCTACGTCAAATCTGCTGACAGAAACTATTTTGCAACAGTACAGATCATTTTGTGTCAAATAGAGTCACTTCGAATTACTCACAAACCTAAATGAAAAGACTTTCTGTTTGAATATTGTAGCATCATCAGTTTCTCTTAACCTCCTCTGCTTCTCTAGTACAGGACTCTTTAATAACTTTGACACTAACTGAAGTTTACATGATTTCTCTAAAAGTGCATTTTTCTGCAACAGCTGCTCTGCCTATCTTCTTCTGTACAGGGATATATTATACCTTACCTTGTAGTAAGATTTCTGAAAGACCTTAGTTTATATTTTTACCTAAGAATGGAGACCTGTCTTACATATCCGTATAATTTTTTACTAATAGAAGCTGGGATTTCCTGCCTGCTTCAGCAATATTCCTGTGCCTTGCAAAACATAGCAGGGAAAATAAGAGTATACTGCATGGGCCACAAATCTCCTACTGAAATAATAGAAAACTCTCACAAGCTTCTGCTGTTTTAATTATTATGTTAACTGTGCCTGCTTAAGGTCTACTGCCAAACTCCAGGAACAATGCCCTCTTCCTTTAGAGGAAGCTTGAACTACTTTATCTTCAGTTTTCTACTTCAGTTTTCAGATAAACTTTACATTGATTCCTTAAGTTCTTAGCAAGTCGTTTTCTTAGAATGGGGCTCATTGCTGTGGATGGGCAAATTTTCTTCTCTTCATTTCCACTCCCTACTATTCTTTTAGATTCTGCTTGCAGAAAGGCCGGCAGGGTTTTAAGAGCACAATATGCATGACTGCATCTTTTCCTCTAACGCATCTTCCCTAACAGTGGGAAAGAATGGCTCTCTCAGAATGTGCTCATCTAAGCTTCCATTTCCCCAGGATCTTGGAAGGACTTCTGTGCAATAGCAGCTTCAGCATCTGCCACAGATAGCAGGCAAACTGGTGGTTGATTGGCAGAATTAGGAAGAAATAGATTTCCAGCACAGGGGCAACAGACTCTGCTTCAGAGACTTTATTTACAACATCCCTCTAACGCTTCTTCAAAACAGCAATAAACGTTTTAAAATCATATGTGAAAAGGATGGATGGGGATCAACTTTTCGCCTCTATCAATAAAAAAATGAGGGTGGCAGTAGGCAAGTTCAAAGCAAGTAATACAATAATCATATTGTTTTATAGGCCCATGGGTAATATACTCATGACATTCTTTGCCTAGACAGTATGGATGAAAGAAGTTCACATGGATCTAAGGAGAGACTGCACAAGACCTTGGAAGAGAGATCTAGTAAAGGTCACTGGCTAGACAAACCACATCAGGCTTGGAAAACACCCCCCGGCTAAAACAAAGTGGGATGCTGGAGCCCATGGGCAACATCAAATGTGCTTGTCCTGGTCCTGCTGTTGTCCAAGAGCATACCTGGGTTAGAACTGGCCTATGTCCGCTGCTGGAGATCATTAAATGGGCCAAGTGCATGCCTGTCCTGAACCAATCTGACCTCTCTTGTATTCTTAAAATATGGTTTGCTTATGAATCTTGGCCTATGCACAGTCTTTGCAGAAATGAAACAAATGCTTTCAAGAACTTTTCCCTCTTTAAATTCAACCAACTGGAACCAACCTTAGTCAGTCCTTCTCTGTTTCTGCACTGTCAGCTTTGCTAACTATGTTGTCTGTGTTATTTCAAAGATTTTATGGCATATGTTAATGAAATGTCTCTTCCTTATCTCTTTTTCTTCACTTAATCATGCCCTTACCTAAAACAATTTTTCTTTATCTCTTTAGGAACTTGTTGCTACCATTGTAATGGTAGCAATTTTGTACTTTGTAATTGTAATTTTGAGTAGTGACTTTTCTTGTTCCTTATGCTGGCCTTCAGATTCTCTCTGCTGCAGAGAGAAAATATTTGAGCCCACCAAAGAAAAGAGGAAGAAAAAATAATAGCAAATCCATGGGATATTGTATTGTTGTTTCCATCACAGTAATTTGGGAGGAGCAATTTCACTCTAATCCTTGTTAAGTGAATAAATCAAATCCACAGATCTGTAAGTAGTGTTCCAAAATGCAGCAAGCCAGGATCACCACCTTCGGCATTCTCAGAAACAACTTTCCCTCTCTTCCTTTCAGTTTGTGCTGTTGTCCTAACAGTAGGTTTGTCCTCCTAAGCCACTTAGCAGGGACAAGGAAATTCAATGGGAGGTCTCTATATTTGGCAGAGATTAAGGTGGTCGATGCTTGTGTTCAGTTCCCTGGTAGCTTAAAGTCCTTCCAGTGTTCAGTAGACAGGCACAGGTGAACCCAGGGAGAGCTTGACGAGGAGGGGAACAGGAAGGGATGGAGAACAAGACAATCTAGAGCCCTTCATAGCATCCCTTCACCCCCTGCTGCTGGTAAATCTGCACCTGAACAGCCAGTGCTTTAAAAAACACACACAAAAAAAAGCCTCTCTTGTTTGGCATTTTACTTTTAGCACCTCAGGTGTTGAGCAAATGAAGGCAAACCTCTGTGCCAGGGCTCTGTCTCTTTAACTTTGTGTGTACACCAGCAGGCACAGTAGGGACCCATTCTGTTTTGAACGTACTATAGCATAAACGCCTGAAAAATCAGAAAGGAAGGAATCCAAGTTTTTTATTACTTGTGTGGCCTCCTGGAATTATTAATGTAGGATTAATGAGTTCTGTATGTACGCTTGATTTAAATTAAATGTTTTTTAACAAGACCGCTTAAAATTAAGTATGGAAGTATGGCAGCCCGTATTAAGGTTAAATTTACTGAAGTATTTTAAAATTACACAATAAGAATATTATGCAACACATTGTTTGATGCTGAAGTTTTAGAGAAAGTCAAACCACTGAAGAGGTGGAAGTCACTGGCAGAGCACTTGGAACGATAACCTACAAAATGCCGAACCTGCCTCTGATAGCTTTTTTTCTTTCTTTTAATATACTCATCTACTTTATATTAATGACCAGTATGTTCAAAATTGAAAAATCTGCTGGGAGATGAAAAAGCAGGCAATTTCATTTTTTTCTCATTGGGTCCATGAGCAAAAACCGTAAGAGAATGAGATGTACTAGTTCTAAGTCTTGAAGGTCATGCTGACCAGAAACAATCACTTAAGTTCACCAACTAACAGTGATTAGTCCTTGTTGAATAAATCAGTTTTCAGTGCAACATGTTCTGATAATTTTTTTCTTACATATTATGTACATCTATAGTTATTTAACCGATGAAGTGCTCTTTTGCTACATTTTAATTGAATTCCATCTACACATAGTTTACAAATTATAATTGGAAGACTGAATCATGTGGTAAAGAAAAAACATTATGTTTTCTATCGTAAAATGTAAAAATTAAGAATCAGAGGTTAGCTATATAGATGATAAAATAAAAATTGTACAGGCATGAAATAACAATCTGGGTAGCAAAAAGAATAATATTTTATAAAGATGGTATATTTGGTTGAATAACGGCCTTTAAAATGAAAAAAAAAAAAAGGCAAATGTAAAATCGTACTAGAACAGACTGTGCAAGACAAGGTCTTTCTCTTTTCTGTTTTAAAAGGCAGTTAGAATTGATAATTTGACTCAGAGACACAAACCAATCCACCCAGTCTGCCGATAACATGCGCTTGCAGTTCTGGGTCCTAAACAAACACAATATGGGCCTTGCGAGCGCTTTAGAAAGCCCTGGTTAATAATCAGTTGTCCAGGAGTCCCCTCTGACCCGCGCGGGCCCTCCTTCATCTTGGAACAAAACCCTGGCAGCTGTTGCTTGTACAAACCATCCCGGGGCAGCGACTGCACCCCTTGCGCTGCCTCTGCCTCCCGCGGCCACGGAAAACCGCGCCTGCGACTTACCTTCCCAGCAAATGAAAGAAAACTGGGCGGCTGAGTTCCTGAGACCCGCCTCGGAATAAGGTAGAAGGAGATGACCCAGGGTTAGGCGACCCTGACTATCAAGTGTGTTGCCTTGACAAATAGTAATTGCCTGACAATTGCTCTAGGCTTGGAAAACATGTGTTATCATGTTCATGGTGTATCCGCTGATAGAGATTGTTTTCATTGCACATACTGGCTATTTCTAACTCCACTGAGCCTACTGATGTGTGAAAACAGAGATAAGTTCAAACTAGAGGTCTCAAACTTGAAAGTCTGAAACTTGAAAGTCTCTACTTTGTTTGAGTTATTCCTTTTGGCTAGCGGATGTCTGTCTTTAACTCCAGAATCGCTCTATGTCCAGCATCTTTTTTTTTTTTGAATGGTGTCTTTGTTAGAGCTGGAGAAGTTTCAATGAAAGAATATCTCAGTTTTGTGCTTGGTGAAGGCTGTTGTGTTAATTATCTTCTTGTGTAGGTTTCAGCATTAAGGCTGTTTGGCACATTAAAGAGCAGTCCACACTCACAGCTCAGTATTTAAGGCAAATACAGAAGTTCAGCATTGATTACATATTTTATACAATGTAAGAACTTAAATTTTTTGATCTGTAGCATAACAGGACTTCCTTTTGAACTGCTGTCTGCAGTTACTGTTTCTTCTCATTTTGGCGAAAGTTTCAGTGACAATATAAACATATGCCTCTTTCAATTGAAGAAGATCTTTTTTCTATTAAATAAAGTACTTTTTTTTCCTGAAAAACTGTTGAATCTCTCCCTGAAATAATCTTATAGTTTTATATGTTTCTGTATATCTTAACACGATTGCTTAAGGTATCGAGAAACTTCTCAGTGCAAGAAAAGCTGGTAGAGTTTTTAGGGGCATAGTTTGCTAAAATAAAATAAAGGACAGGGAGGCAGCATGTGGTGTATAGCACTCATATGGACCTAAGTGGTTATAGAGGTGTATGCTTGCTGGATTAAAGAAAAGGCATCAAGATTCTGTCAGGGGTCAGTACATGGTCACTCGTGAGCTCAGGAGCATAGAGAGGTAGAATATTTGTGACGTGATTTGCAGGAGAATGTGTGGGCTTTGATTCATTTGTTGGCACAGCATCAGAAAATAGATAGGATGCTGCTTTCTTATCTGATGAAGACTTCAGTCATCTGACTCAGCATCTTCCATTAAACTTCTTTTCTTATGCTTCCCTCCATTTTCGTGTGCCTCTATATTTCCAGCAGGTTCTCCTTCTAGAATGATCGACCTTGCACATGAGAAAAGGACAGTTTTGCTACTATTTGTAAATTTGTTGTCATGTAACTCAACCTACCATTATTTTAATTCTTGCTTTAAAATGAAATGTCTGCCAGTCTGTATGTTGAAATTGTATGTTATTAACAACTATGATAGTAATACCTGGATCTAATATACAGCTTTTCATCTACAGCTCTCAACTTTTTTTTTTTTTTTTTTACACCTGGAATGAGCTTCTGTTCTTTTTAAAAGTCACAGAGCTCAGGTAGAAGTGGCTGAGGCAAGATTAAACGGCATTTATACCTTCTCATCGTTGGTCCGCTTGACAGATAGAGATTGTCTGGCCTCTGGGTGCCACTGACTCACAGCCCAGCATCTCCACAGCGAGACTTCCCCCATTCCAATGGGAGGAGGCTTCTGGCTTCCTTCCACCCTTCCTACCGAAGGATCCTTCCCTGGGTGAGATGGGAGGCTGTGAGTGCCCTTTCCCAGTCAGATCTTCATAGCTAATGTGAAGAGTGTGAACGACTGGTGGAGATTTCAGTCACCATAGGTTTTGGTTCTTTTATATGGACATATGACGCAGCATGAGAACTCCTTTAAGGGAGATCTTCCTAGCTGGATTAGCCTTTTGACGTCCAGTGGGCACTGCTAACGAGGCACCTTGCCTCTGGAACTGTGAATTTTGTGTTTTGAAAAGATAAATACGCAGGTAAATAAAATGTTGCTGAACGTTTATTTCAGATCTTATGTTATTTTACACTTTTTGTAACCTTAGTATATGTGGACTTAGGATGTCTTGTAAGCATTATTTTGTCTCTTAGATTCAAGTTTTAGTTGTCCCTATCTTAGAATCGAAAAGCCATTGGTGAAATTCTGAGTACAAGACAGGATGATGGCCCTTGTTTGGACGCCCGTTCCAAACCTTGGCCGAAACACCATCCATTTTCCACCTTGGTACAGATTTAACATCAGCTGTATGATTTAACTTGAAATGTCTGTAGGAACAAGAACTAGTAATCTACGCTCAGATGGTGGAATGCAAGAGATAGCAATTTTATTCTTTAATGTCTTAATCAATGCAGTTTATTTAAGTGTGTTCAGGAAATTATGCTGTCGCTTAATCTCTTTTTTTCATTTATTTACAGGCCTACTTTACCTGTAGTGCTGAGCTATTGAGATAGTTTGCTTTTTATGACTTGTGTCAAGCTTGAAGCTCTCAAAGCGATGTGTCAAAGGTAAGTTTGCTCAATGATATTGTATGTTTACAGGGGAAGTTTTCTTCACTTAACTGAAGGCTCAGCACTGTTAATGAGGCACAGTCCTGAGTAAGGGACGTTGTGAAGCAGTAAGCGTTCCCGCAAGGAGCTCCGAGAGAGGTTTTCTCCCAGTGCTCTCCAATATACTGAGGGAGTGCACGTACTGCACCAGCTTTTAAAATAGTGCAACCTGATCCTTTCTTTACAGCTCAAAGGGTGGGGGTGGGGAGCGAAGGTGAAAGAATAGTAGTGCAGACCCTCCTTCCCGTTTTGGGTCTGATTTTCTCTGATGAGTGAAGAGAGCATTAATTGTGCATGACCGTTAGGAGAAAGGGCCCTTTACTCTCACCCTTCACAGTTCTTGTGACATAGGCCAGGTTTAATCTAGTCCATGTTAGCAGAAGCTAAGTACCCTTACAGAGTTATAATGAGCTTCCCCCTCATTTTCATTTTCCCTCGCTGGTATGTAAATCGTTGCTTGTAAGGGATAAAAGTCTGTAGGAGCTACGATACTGAAGTGATTGCACTGATGTGGAGCTCCTTCTAGCTAGCGTGCAGTGTTTATCGCACTGTTTAGTGTTGTAAAACTGAAATGAAATAAACTCCAAATCAGAAAGAGACTATCTAATATTTCTCTAACCAACTAACAAAAGTAAAATTTATGAACTAAAGTGAATTACTAAACAAATCTTTACAAACAAAGTTAGACAATGTGCAAGTCAGGAGGTCATTTTGTTGGTGTTTCGCTTGTTGGTAGGCATTTACAAGCTATCCAGATATAGTAGATCGTAGATTTAGCTTGGAAAGACTACCAACATTAATATTTAGTCAGTAGTTGTGACAACCAATCAGTACACTGTCATACAGTGGAATCTTTGTGAAATTTATTCTTTTATAAGGAAGGATGTTCCTGCACATACCGCACTCAGCTAGAAACAAGAATATTAAGAGTCCTGAAAAAGTACGGTGGTTTCAATATTGTTTTGCCAGCTAGTGTTGCCTGGTCTTCAGCATATTTATTTTTTACTTCTTTGTGCAGTGTAAAGGGCATATTTTCATCTCATGAACTACTGCTGATTTCCTAATTTCCATTCATATTTTACCAAAGGTTTATTTGTAGCTGTAATCCATGCTAAGAGCACTTTTAAAATCTATGATAGGTGTGTCCTGTGTACACATTATGTACACAATTTAAAGTAATGCCCTGATGAGCTGATTTCATCTATACATCCATAGTATTGAGACTGTTAACTGTACATGTAAAAAATATTCATGCAAACCACTACAGTACTTTAAAGTATTCTGAAAAATATATTACTTTTTATGAAGCATTAATGCCAAACTTTAAAACAGTTCTATTAGACGTCCCTCAGTACAGCTAGAAGATAAGACTCAGAATCCAGAAGTAGATTCAAGAGAAGGAACTGGGGAAAACAGTACTTCTCATTTCCAGATACTAGAAATGATACCTGCATAAAGATTTCTCCAAGAACGCTATCAGTCTTCAGTTAGAGGGGTCATGACATTACTGTCTAGCTGCTGGAAGGAAGAGAGAGTTTTCTTTACCACTTTCCATAAAACACCAGTTACTATAAAAGGACAGATGGAGCTGTGCTGCTTTCTTCCTGTATCTCTGGCTCTATTTTTTATAACTTTTTTTCCTCCTCCTGTATCTTACCCATTGTGAATACCTCCTGTGCTTTCCTGCTGTTAATAGTTTTGTCATATGAGTCCAACAATATAAAATGGATGTTTCAGATAACTCAAGAGCTGGATACAGGCCTCTAAAAAGCAGTAACTGGACTTGCAGTCTTGTTAGTTATGCATGGCTGCTGCTTGTTAAAGTGCTGCTGTGCAAAAGCTGAAACACTGGAACTGCCTGCTTGCAGAACCAGGACCGCTATGCTGTCTATATCTGTCAAATTTCCAAATGTAAGATAGTAACACCCTTTACAACTGAAAAGATAGAGATGTGTTTTAAGTTTTGAACAAAAGTAGTAGGAATTCGTAGCATAGGCCCTTATGGCCACCAGAGAAAACTGCTTGCTATCATTAGGAATTATGAGGCTGCGTTTTTTAAAAGAACTCAGAGAGGTACAAAATTGTATTTAAAACTTAAATATAAGTATCAAACACCAAACTGTAGAGTCAAAATGGTCACGGATACAGCACTACAGAAGAAGCAGACCGATAATCTTTTTCAAGAGTGAAAAGGGAAAGGAATGGTCATTCAGATAATCATATGCTAAATTACTCATTTCTGCAATTCAGGTAACCGAAAGCAAAGCAGGCCTACATAAATCAATGATAAACAAGCTATGTTTTATAAAACAAGACAAGCAAGTAAGAATCTTGCACGCCTAAAAAGCCTTTGTATTGTAGCATAAAATTAAGTAAAAACTACAACCTCCCAGTGAGTTAGTATAGTTTCACTTTTCTTTATATTCTAGTACCCCAACTCTATTCTCCAATGCTTTTTGATCGTTAAACCAGAAGGGGCTATTAATGTGAGGAGATACATATGTGTGTGTGCACATATATGTATATGTACCTCCTTCCTGAGTGGATTAATTTAAGACATATATGTAACACAGAGAAAGTATGATCCTGTTTTATTTGTTGAACACTAATGCCTTTACATGTGGGATAATGAATTAACATTTATCATCTCTGGGAGTGTGAGAAATCTGCAGAACAACTAATACCAATCCCAGAGCCAGAATTTGAGAGCGAAACAGGTTTTGAGGTACACAGGAACTTAGCTCACAGTGATGGGATTTGGCTCCAGTTTCTGTGCCTTAGTCTGTAAGCCATGTCCCTACCCAAGCTGCTTTTCCAACGCACCAAATACATCTACCCGCCTTTTATTTTCAGAAAACGGACAGAGTTGGGATGTGCTTTATACAGTTGCCACTTGGATCATTTTCTGTGACAAGCTCCAGAGCTGCAGCATCAGCCTGGCAGCAGCACTTGAGCTCCAAGTGCAGCAGAACTAGGGAGCCTTCCAGGAGCCAGTTACAGCCCCCAGTCACTGGCCAGCCTGTTGCCTGTAGAAGTCAGCATGCTGAAGTTGACATTGATGCCTCAAGGGACTAGCTACCAGCTAAACAAAACTGGAGCACAGGGCTAGCCAAGCATAGATTCTCTGTGACCCTGTGTCAGGACCTGTGATCCTGTTGTAAAAGCCAGCTATGTTACCTCCTTGCCCCCTGAGACTCCCAGGGAATCCCCAAGTAAATGAGGAGGGGAGTTATTTACATCTCCTTTGTGTCTCCGTCCCAATCTGTTTGGTTGTTTTTGGTTTTTTTTGTGTGTGTGTGAAACTAAGGAGTGATGGAATAGTTTAAAAAGATATATTTGTTCCCTTATGAAGGCTTACTACAACAAAGCATGAATAATTTGCCCCATTAATTATAGATAGTGGAAAATGTGTAAGTATCTATGTGGTTAAAGAAGTGAGCGTACTGTCATTGACAGTATGAAAACTGTTGTATACAGCCTGGAAAGGCAAATGCATTTGAATATTACTGGTGGGTTAGAATATTTAGAAGCCAGGAGACTACAAAATCTAACTATTAAATATACCGAGGGCAGAAATGCTCATTTGCTTGTGCAGAGGAAATAGAGCAAAGATACACCACAGCAGAGAAAGCTAGCAGGACAAAGGAGATACTATTGACTCATTCCAGACTGCCGACTTAGCAGCTCAACTTTGTTTCCTTTTAACTTTTGTAACAGTAGGAGCTCAAAGCTTCTCAGTCTATTTTCTGCACAAATAGAAACACCCAGACTTCAAAAAGTAGTACACTTTGAAGAAACCCAAACCATTAACACATTAAAAACTGTGTGTACTACTAAAGAGGGCTTCACGGTTACTTGCATTTTGCAGTGAGTAGATGCTGATGTTTTAGTAATAATAATTTTACTGGCAAACAATTCTCAACAAGTATCAGTTTGTAAAACACTTTCTGGTGTTTTTAGTGTGATATAGATTTATTGACTTTGCAGTGGGTAAGTACTACTTTGATATTTTCACAGACTGAGTAAAAAACCCCGCTTCCCCCCCCCCCGCCAGTAGCATATTGCAACAAGTTTCTAACCCTCTAACACTACACTTGTAACACTGGGGAAAGCATACGATATGTGAAATTTAGATTTTTGTCCACAGCGCTTTAATCTATTTCCCATTACAAAAAACCCCACCAACACCACCAACAAAAAAACAGCTTTTTATTGTCCGCTCTGGACAATTAAGTGTTCAAGGCCATCACTAGGACAGCTTCTATGCTCACGTTTTCCCTGTGCCAAACCCCATGTTCCCGGGCAGGAGACCAGCTCCTCGCGTCCCAACTTGCTCCTAAGCGGGTGCCCAAGACTTAAGACAGCGGTTTAACTTCAGAGATATCCCCCGCTTACAAGTACACCTCGCCTCTCTCACAAGAAATCGCTCCTCGAGCGTACAGTATGCGCTTAAGACGTCATAAAACGTCATAAACGCAAATTTATCGGCATCATGTAAACCAGCCCAATACTAGAGCGTGTACATTTGATCTAACCGTGGAAGTATTCAGTCTTGGGCTCGGCTCTACAACCCCCCCCCGCTCACGGCTCCGGTCCCCGTGGCGGGGGGGGAAATGCGGGCGGGGCTCCCGCGTCCTGCCTTGGCGTCGGGGGCCGCGCCACCCCCCGTTGGCGTGGCGGGCTGTCACTCAGGCGACGTCACAATACGCCTGTGTGAGCGCTGTAAACACTCGGGCGGGCGTGTGTGTGTGTGAGTGTCGCGGGGGCGCGCCTCCCCCCCCCAGCCCCCCGGCGTAAGCCCGATCCGTGGGGGGGAGGCGCGCCCCCGCTTGTTTCCCTGCGCGCATGGTAGCGGCACGAAAGGTAGCATCACTGGAGCAGGGATGATGTAATTCTCCCTCCGGCCAGTAACTGCCTGCGCTTGCACCGATCTGACTGGCAAACGGGAGGGGGGGGTGTGTGTTTTACTCGTATCAGCATCTCCTGACCGCGCAAACCCCTCTTTAAACGGCGCTCCGCTCGTGCCCCCCCCCTCCCCCCGCCTCCCCGCGGCGCGGAGGAGGGATAGGAGTTGGGGCGGGGAGCGGAGGGGGGAGCCCCGCGTCGTGTGTGCAGGGTAAACACGCCGGTGAGCGCCGCGCCGGCGGTAAACAAGTCTAAGGTGCCCTCCGCCGCACGGCAACTTGCTGCGGGCGGGGTGTGCCCCCCCCGCGCACACGCACGCACACACTTCCCCCTAACAAAAGCGCGTTTAATATCAGAGTCAGCTTTTGTTCGGCGGGCAGCGGCAACCGTCCCCTCTCCCGATCACTTTATTTCACCGGTTCCCCCTCCTCCCAAATCCGCGGGTCCCCCACGCCCCGTACCCTGTGCGCGCATCCCCACTCGCTCCGTGGCTCTTCTTTCCTCCAAACCCCCCCAATCCCCGGAGCGCCTGGTCCCTCCTGCCCGCTCTCCGGGGCAGCAAGCAGGTAGGCGAGCAGGCAGGGCCCCCCCGCTTCCCTCCCCCTTGAAAAGGCAGTAGCTAAGTGGCACTTACTGTCAGAAGAGGGAGGGGGGAAAGCTCTTCTTTCGGTGCAAAAGCAAAATAACCACTCGCAGGACGTTGCCAGCACAGGAGTCAGCGAGGAAAAAAAATATAAATAATCTTCCAGTAGCGTGTGTGTGTGAGAGGAGGAGGGAGGATTCGCCTTTTAACCGGAGAAAAATAAAATCAAAAAATAACCAGCCCACCCCCCACTCGGTTGCCTTTTTTTGTGCAGTTTCAGCAAAGCTGCGAGGAAGTTGGTCCTTTTGTTCCACTATTTATAGATTGCGTCAACATTGCGAAAAGGAGAAGGCGGAGCGGTGGCACTTACTCCTCGCCGGGGGGGGGAGGATTGGAAGGGGGTGGGGGTGAAGATATCGGGGTGGAAAGGCGGGACACACACACACACACGCAAGCCCGGTGTATACAAGCGACCTCAGCGCTCTCTCCCACCCGCAGCCGCCCGGAGCACGGGGGGAACCGGGCGGTGCGGCGGCGGGGAGAACCGCGCTGCTTCCCCGGCCGGCTGCCGCCGCACAGCACCGCCCCGCGGGCGGCGAGGCGAGGAGCGCCGAACCGAGCGGCGGGGCCCCGG
>VWYH01009141.1:845060-885658 GCA_013399365.1 Pampusana beccarii
CCAGGTTTGCGGACAGACTACTTTGCCTGCTTCCGTAGTGGTTTAGCGGCTGGTTTGTGAGGGGGAAAGCTAATTTAAGCGGAGGACAAGGTTTTTTTTTTTCCCCAAGTTTTTAAGAGCTGTACTATATTTTCCGAAGAGGTACCGATTGTTTCCTGCACCGGGCAAGACATGCCTTGTAGGGAAAAGTTCCTTTGTGTTGCACACTGCTTTACTCTTCAGATAGACAAGGAAACTCTGCAGTTCAAATGCTTACCAACAGCTTTCCATATTATTTCTGTAATGTAATATAAAAGTAGCAACGATTAAGCTCCAAATGTTCACATTCTGAAGACTCATAGTTTAATCCAGTTTGCAGCGAGCTCGGACAGTTACACCGACCTTTTGTAAAACGCATGGTCAGCATCAGGGGGAGAACCAAGAATGTTTTAACAGCTTAATTAAAGTAATCTGTGCGGAAAGTTACCGCATCACCCCAGCCAGGCAAGGGACTGGGAAAATCAGCTAGTCCGCTTTCTTCTATGTTCAAAATGACTAAAGAGTCGGGATGAAATGACCTCAAAAAACTCCGCCTTTCGAAAAGAAGCTCTCGGTGTCTCTCCCTTGCCCCCAGCCGCTCCCCCGCGATTCTCACTCTTTATTTATCGACACGCCGTTGACATCAGCAACCAAACTGAAACGAGAAAAAGCAGCTCCAAATGCCTGGATTTTCCGGTCAGGCGTTTACCGGGTTTGCACGCCGCTCCGAGTGCTGCTTTTGGTATTATCATTATCACTGATATATTTTTGCAAACTTTCAGGATCTTATCGGCCAACTACAGCAACTCACCACATTTCAATATGGGACAGAGACGACAAATCAAATTCCTTCATTTTTTGAAAAAAGAAACTTTCACAGCAGTGGTGGGGAGTTGATTAAGTGCTCTGTACTAACAACTTTTAGCAGCTCTGCGTTTCCTGCAATAGTGAGATTTCAGTCTCCCTTCTTAAGAAAAATAGCGAAATTTGGAGATAGCGATCGAAAGCAGCTCCCTGTGCCCCTAAGCAGCGAGTGGGGCAGGAAAACGCCAGCTCTGATTTTGGGGGTCGAGGAAAGGTTGTTTCTCGGTGGGGAGGTGACATCTCTCCCAGCCCCGTTTCCCCACCAGATGAGTTTGCAGCTGGACACGGGGGGACGTCCCCGCTGTCTCACCGTGGGGACGAGCAGCCACCTCCGCTCTGCGCTTGGCGGGTGCTGCCAACCATCACCACAGAAAGTCAGCGCCTGCCTGATTTTATTTTTCAAAGAACCCCCAAAATTCCCCCGTGGTGTCACGGAAAGAGCGCGGTGGTAACCGCCGCTTTCACAGCTCTCCTTGCTCACAAGCCCCAAATGTCAAAAGCAGGGGAAAAAGCATTTGTGCTTAGGGAGGAAAAAAAAAATCAGACATAGCTGGGGAGGAGAAGGGTGTGAGGGAAGAGGGGGTGAGAAGGGTTTCGGCTGTGCTGGAGCTGACACGGTGCGTTTCCACTTCCCATCGAAGCGGGAGCGACTCCGGCATCCCGCTCCGGGGTCCCGCTCTCTTCCCCGGCTCTTCGCTCGGGGCTTGTCCGGGAGCCCCGCGGCTCCCCCGGAGCCGCAGCCTCCGCGCCCTGCGGGGCAGCCCCGGAACCTGCCGGCCTCTTCCTGCGCCTCGCTCGGACGCCTCCGGAGGGCTTGGGCAGCCCCGCAGCGGAGTCGGGGGCAGGCGGCAGAGCCCCCTCCGTTCCCCCAAACCGCTCTCCGTGCGGTCAAGCCCACAGAATGGGCTCGAAAAGCGAGACTTTGGGAGACCTGTGGAGAGAGTGGACGTGATCTGCGCGTCAAAGCCAAGCTGAAGGATCAGCAGCCGCAGTTAACACCAGTCACTTCTACCGAGATTTTGAGACTTTTTTTTTTTTTTTCGGTCTGGAAACTTTTCTATCTAGAGCTGCGTAATTTCGTAATTAGTTTTTCAGACACCGTTGTCTATATCCAGCGCGTGCGACCAGGTTGTTAAAAGACTGGATGTTTTTTGCTCACACCAACTGGATCTCTGCAAGACTTAATTAACCCCGTGCGCCTCATCACGTTTCTTTTACCGAACAAACTAGCTATTTGAGCAGCCTGCGGTCAGCTCGGTGCTGCTCTGCATTGCAGGGCTGAAAGGTACGATGCAATGTCCCTAAAGTGATTGTAGACTTTCAGGATATTACCGAGGTTAAATGAAAGTCCGGGGATGGTAAGAGCAAAAACCTGGTAGCCGTCCAAGAACAAAATCGTTATTTTTAATTGAGTCGAGTTGGATTTTTTCCCCTCCCTTTTTCTTTCCTAGCGTAGCTGCAAAGTATCTTTGTTTGTGTAATTAATGGAGGCTTTAAAACGTGCTCGTCACGACTGACTGGCGGGAGAACACATATAGCAAATAATGACAACTCTTAGCGAAAGAAATGCGGTGACCTGCGTTTGGATAGCGGTGTCCCAGCAACGATTTGTCTTTTCCTGTTTGATGTTTTCTTTTTTTTTTTTTTTTTTAAACTTTAATTATTTCAGAGCCGTGGCCAAGAACAGAGGGTGTTATTTCAGAAATACCCTCCGTGACCCCCGAGCCACCTCTGGCCGGAGAGGAGCTGCCGGGCACCGGGGCCGGGAGCACGGGGAGCTCATTTTCTACCTGCAAATGTTAAATTTCTCTCTCCTTTTCGTTCCTCAGTTCAAAGATTTGGCTGATAACAACCAAATCTCTGTGTGACTGCTCTCTTTCCTGCCAGGCTCAACATCCAGCTCATCCCCTCGATGTCAGGTTTCCGAGCGTCCCGTTTTCGGACACTCTTTTTCTCAGAGATGTCCCCAAGCCCATATTTTTATGTGTCCCCCCGTCCCTCTGCCGCCCCAGTGGAACTTGGGCTACTGGTTTCGTCTCTTGTCAAACTTCGCGTAGATTTGGGTGTAAATTCAGGCAGTTTGAGCTCTACAGACGACTACGTTATCTTCCTATTTGGCATAATTAAATTAAGCGATTTTAAATCTCGTCGTTATGAACACCAAATGCAAATACTCCGCGCCTTGAGTGTCTGCTGGTACTTTTATTTCTCCCGGCACATGAGGAGTTATTTAGCATATAGAAAGAAGGGAAGAATCACCTCCTTTTTGCAGGTCAGACGGTGCAATTTATCGAAGAAAGTTCAGAGAGTCGGAAGACGCTGGAATATCGCTGCAAAAAAGCAGCAACGACTGGGTTTTTTTTTTTTTTTTTTTTGGCCCCAAGTTTAACCGCCTTCTGGATTTGAGATAGCCGCTTCTTCTTGCTTATTTACTTGTCCGGGGAAGATACCGAGTTCCGAGGGGCCCGATCCTGCTCCCGGGGCAGTTACCGGCGAGGTGGTGGCGGGGCCGGGTGCCGGAGCGGGGCTCACGTCCACACTCAGGTCTTGGTCAGGCGAAGCGGTGCGGAGAAGCCGCTGGCAGCCCCTTGCGGATCTGCCTCTCGGGCTGGTTTTGACTTTCGGGAAAATTAGTAGTTACTGTAAAACGTTCGAATTGCTCCGATGGAAACTTTCCGGTGTATTGGAAATACGTAAAGACAGGAACGATAATGACATAACTTTGAAAAGTAACTTCTGACTCCCTGAAAAGCAAGAAAAAAAAACCTTTCAGGACCTGGTAGCTAATGGTAGTCATTTCCATCCCGCTTCGTTGAAACCAAACCGCGTGTGTTTGAGGGAGTTTCAGACTTTCCGTTTCCATCACCCTCGGAGAGCGGGGGAGCCCTCCCTGACCCACCGCCTGTCCCGTGGTCCACGGGCACCGCCGAGTCGCCGTCCCCCTTGCCCGCAGGTTTCCCCGGGGGGGCGGGTGAACCTCCCGGCAGCGGAGTCTCCCTGCCGCCGGTATTCGTTGTTCCCCGCTCCCCCCGTGCCTCCTTGGCCGCCCTGGGCAAGGCAGAGGGCCCGGGGACCGCCGGACGGGCACGGCCACCGCTGTCACCTGCGCTGCGCTCCCCAGCCGGGACGAGCTGCTCTGCAGCGCTGCAAATACTTTCAAGTCATTAGTGCTTCTTAGTTGCCTTTTTTTTTTTTTTTTAAGTTGTTTCTCTGCTTTCTCTACACCAGCCTCTTATCTTTTTCTCGCAGACACTCGAGCCAGTGAAACCAGTGGGTGTGCAGGCAGTTGCGGCAGCCCGGAGATCTCGCTTTTTTCCCCTCTCTCCGCTAAACGCTGCAGTTAAAATGCTGGCAGCGTGGTGATTCGTCTCCAGCTGCTGCTGCTGGTCAGTATTTACCACTAGACAGTCATTTATCTCCCGAGCTCAGCTTATTATGTTTTTTTTTTTCCGGAAGGGAAATACAAAAGAAATTTGTGTTCGGCCATTTTCTGTAAACTTGACACCCCGAGGTGCGGTTTTGTCTGTGCTCAGACTTTTCTGGGAGAGCTGAAGCGTTGCTGGCGTTTCCCTGTGCACAATAACTTTGCAAACACTACAGCTGGGCTGCAGAGCAACTTGTGGGTCCACATCGACAGAGCCCCCGGCTCCTTTTCCCGTTGGTGTCTCTGTGGCAGTGGCCGTGAGCTGTCCCGGGCCACGATTAACCCTTCTCATGGCCCTGGGACTGTCACCGAGGGGTGCGCTCGCCGAGTCCCTCTGTTTCGTGCCACCCGGCCGGAACACGGCGGCCACCCTCATCCTAAGGCATCACGGGGGACGCATCGGAGGGAGGTGGATACCCGTGGAGGAGCTGTGGCAGTGCTGGGACAGTCCGGGACTGTGCTGGGAAAGTCTGGGACAGCGCTGGGACAGTCTGTGACTGTGCTCGGACAGTGCTAGAACAGCTGGGACAGTGCTGGGATAGCCCGAGACTGTCCTAGGACAGTTAGAACAGTGCTGGGACATTCTGTGACAGTGCTGGGACAATGTTGGGGCAAGCTGGGACTGTCCTGAAACAGTTAGGATAGTGCTGGGACAGCTTGGGGCTATGTCGGGACTGTGCTGGCACAATACTGGAACAGTTGGGACAGTGCTGGGACAGTTAGGATAGTGCTGGGACATCCTGGGATGGCGCTGGAGCTGCTTGGGATTGTGCTGGGACGGTGCTGGGCAGGCTGGGAACGGGCAGCGCCAGCAGGAGTGAGCAGCCGAGCCGCGTCGGGGGTAGGCAGGGATGGGGGATCCCCGGCCTCGGCTTCCCCCGCTCCTAGCGGGGATCCCACCGGGGGCACCCTCGACCCCGGGGCCCTGGCCCGCCTGCCCACGCCGGGCTTCCCGGCGGCTCCGCGGCCTCTGGGCGGCCGGTGCGGAAGGTCGGAGCGGGGCCAGGCCGACCTGCAGAGCTGGTCCCGGGCTCTCCGGGCAGCTCTCCCAGGGCTCCTGGCAGCCAGCCGCCGCCTCTGGTCGTGTTCTCCGGTAACACGGGGCTGCCGTGCTGCGGCGTTCAACGTGTCCGTGTCCCCGCATCTCTTCCATGTGAAAATCAGCGTCTAGCCCAGAGCTCGGAGAAACGGCCGATAACATCAAACCGTTCTGGTTTCTCTACGGCTGCACCCAATACACCTTGTGGTTTCCTCCCTCGTTGTTCTTTTTTCTTTTCTTTCCCCCCACCGGGGACACGGGGCGGCCGCCCCCCGCTCCCCCACCTCCAGTCCGCCCAGAGCGGCACTACCGATGGTTCCCCATAGCTCGGGGGCGACCCGACACGCTCCTGCTCACAGAGCTCCTTCTGCCCGTCCGTTTATCGCGGTAGGATCGGACTCGTTAGGTGGAGACTAAAGGGCAAAAAACAAAAATAAAAAAACTGCCTTAAACATTAAAAAAAGAAAAAAGGGTAGAGTTATGTTTGCGTTTCAGCCGTGGCCTTTCAGAGCTCCTAAGCAAGCTGAAAGCTGCTGGAATACTTAATGTAACTGAGAGTGTGGGACAACGTTTCCGGGATAATAATTTAGACTTGTTATATATAGTCATATCAAAGACATCAATACTCATCTATTGAAATTGAAAATTATTTGCACTCTGAAATGCCGCTGGCTCTGAAAAAGTGTTTTCTTCATTACTTTTGCTTAGAGATATAAAATGCTGTACTTTCTTGGCCATGGGCATTTAGCGGGCCAAGTTCATTAAAGATGTGTGTTTTGTACAATCCCACAGGACAACTTTAATCGCTGGTGAAATGTTATTTGAGTTGGCAAAGTAACAGTGGGGATTTGACTCATCAAGATGTAAATTAAGAGTACATAGAGAAAAAAAATGTTTCTCTGCATACATCTGAATGTATATGTCCTAATTTTAATAGATTAATTAATATTACTTCTCAGTCATAAATGAATAAGTGCTCTAGGGGGAATTCAGGGAGAGTAACCAAAATTATTAGTGTACTAAAGGGCTAATATATGGAGAGGCATTGTTCAGTATCTGTAATGTGCGTCTGCATAGACAGAAATGAAAGTAGTTTGGGTAATGAAATGTGTGTGTTTGTGGCCGAGGAGATTTGCAATGTGCAAATGCAAAGTGCTGCTTCTGCTGCAGCGCTCAGTTGCCTAGAGTTCAAACCGGTTTTGGGTTTTTGCTTCAAGGTATGCAAACTCTAGCCAGAAATGAGATTTCAGAAGCTTCACAGGCCTGACCTGTTTTATCACCTAACTCTACGTGACTTAACGTGCATGTTTGTCACCCTTCTGGGAGTCCAGACTTTCTCACGTATTTCACAGCGAATTGAAGCACTCGATTTGGGACTTTGTATCCTACCTTAGAGGCTAGGGCCCTGAAATCTGGATATAGTAGTGCTAGTGTATAGGTACTGTACCAGAAAAGGGTGTTGGAGAAAACATCTGAAGGAGGAGAATGTGTCCTCAGGATCAGCATTTCTTCACTTTAATAGCTATTTTTATCTTTTAAAAATCAGCTGTTGTACTCTGTTCTTGTTTGTATGTTGCCTACCTGGCTTATAAGCTTACTTGGGTAAGATCATGTTTGGGGAGTCCAGAAACTATCTAACTGACTTGCAGTGATTACAGACAGTTATAGCATGCTTATAAAATGTGATAGTCATGTCATAGGCACAATGGCTCAAGCATATCAACGAGATAGATTTAAATGATAAAATTTATATATATATAATTTATAACTAAGTTAACACATCAAGACATCTTTGTAGAGAGCCATGCTTTCCGCATGTTTTATACAACCATTTCTAGTATGCATCAGCTATCTCTGATACAGATTTCAGGAAACAGACCAGCAACACCTAATTCACTGCCCAGAAGAATGTTTAGTTCAGAAACTTGGGCAAAGTTTTCCACATGAGAGTCTTATCCATCTGAGAGCATCTTGAAATATTTGGTGCTTGCTTAGCTCCGATGGAGATGTAGGCCTGGATCCCCAAATGTCATCTGGGATCCTTGGACATCTGACTCCTGTTTAAATATTTCTTGTTGGGTAGTAGGAGGTAAGTATCTGAGTAGCTTTAGATTTTGAGCCTCATTTTTTTCTTAGGCATTGTATCAAAGATCTCTCATTGCACCTGTAAGTGTTCATTTACCAGAAAGTAACCCTGGACAAGAATATCCTGCTTCTAATGCAGGGATTTCAGCTGTTCTGATCTAGTGTCCTGCACTGCCCTGTTAGAGAACTGAGCTCTATTTTGTAATTGGCAGGAGGTGAAAGCACTGTAGAAATAAATCTCTTACTTCCTGAGAACAGGAGAGAAACATCGGTCTGTTGAAACGGTACTTAGAGCCTCCAAGGTTAATCCCATACAACTTCATTTGGAAGGAAGAAGAAATCTCAGAAACAGTGGAAGAAATTATGGGAGGAGGAAAGTGGGAAACAGTGGGGTGGGAGACACAGCAAGATCGAGAAGATGGAGGCAAGTGCCTGAGATAGCCAGGGTCATGTATAAACCAATATGTATAACTCGGCAACTTACATAATACTCTCAAAACACATATTGTAAATAATATGACAACAGAAAGAATCATAGTTGAGGGATATTCGTACAAGTATGGGTAGGTAGAAGTTTGGTGCTTGCCTTTGGTAGAAACTACTTTAGTTTCAGCTGCACTAGAACCATTCATGAATGCAGAGCCACTCAGACTTCTCCAAGAGCAGCTATTATGTCTTTTTAATAATTTTGAGGAAGAGCTGACTTTTCATTGCTGTCATCATTAAAATAGTTATTTTCATTACATTTATTCATTTATTTTTACGTTTGGATGGCTACTGCAGGAGCAGGTACAGTATGTAACGTCTGTCTGGCTGACTGGCCTATCTGAACATCTCAGGAAAATCAGTTGCTTCCCCACCTCGTGCCAAATTTGGGCTTCATGTGGGCTCCCAAAGCTCAGTGGTCTGTGGGACAATCAAAGGCTTCCTATCAGGCAGGAGGCAATCTGGACAGGGGCCTTCCCAGGTCAACAAATGCCTTCCCAGAAACTCTCACCGAGGAATTATAATTCATAGTCCTCTGCCTGAATGTGTTTTATCACGCAGAAGGCAATTACATGGAAATAGTTGAAAATACATAGGTTATTGATATCACATGGGTATGCATGCCCTTTGTATCATCTGATTGAAGAAATTTAACCAGGCTAATTAACGTAATTATGTTTTTTAGCAGTAGCTCTAAACATTCTCCTGCCAGAATTTCTGCCTTCAAAGACTTTTCTAGAACACGTATGTACACTTGCCACCTTATTACAAAAGCTATCTACCAGGAAGGTTTGTGTTTGTCTCTGCTTCTTCCTTTTGGAGCCCTAGATCTCTGAGGGAGGAAAACAATCGTGTCCTGAAAACCCCCTGAAGTTTGTACTTGATATTTTAACTTCCCCTTGCAAGGCAGCTGCTGCATTTGCACGTGTGGGAATCTGGTGAGCCATACAATCTGAGGCTGAGGATTTCTATTCACTAGGGATTAGCTGAACTGTTTTCCTAAATCAGTCACCAGATCTGGATTCCAAATTAACAAAGTGGTGCTGAGCAATAATGTAGACTCTAGGTAGCAGCTTTGCAAATTTATTCAAAGAAAGCATTATAAAAGCTGGCTGTCTAACTGCCGTAGCTTTAGTGCAGTGAACTCTGAGAACCAACGGACTTACTGAATTTCTAACAAGTAAAAAGCTCAAGGTTCTTTCAGCGCCAAGGATGCTGAATGAGAAATGCTGGTCTTTGCACAATCTCTCTAAATACAACTACTCACAACAAATAGTTTAGAAGGTGCAGAACGACTGTATCCTAGAAAACTGTTAGAAGGGACCTCAGAGGTCATTGAACCTCTCCCTATGCCCTGATGACCCTCTATCTTTCTGTCTTTTCTGCTTGTCTAGTCTGTTCCTAAAGACATCCAGGGATGGAGATTTCACACCCCCCGTGCAATCTGTGCCAGTGTTTAACCAGCCTTCACGTTGGAAGCCTTTTCTTGGCATGTTTTCCATAGTCATGTGTAGACTAAGCCATGCCAGTCCTTTTGCTTTTTTTCATAAGGTTCAGTTTCTTCTTTTTTTTTTTTCCTTTTTATTTTACCTCTGACAATTCATATCTCTCTTTTTTCAACTCAGTTCAATTTCTCTTTTACCATGTCTCAAACTAGACTCAGTATTCCAGCTCAGACTTTGCAGCTGCTGAGGGAACAGACAACCCAAGTCTCCTAAAGGCTCTCTTACTCTTTATGTGTCCCACTATGGGGTTTGCTTTTTTTAATTTTACCTTTTAATGGAAGCAGCAAAGCTGATTATATCCTTGCTGTGCTCCCCTACCTCCTTTCTTTGGGGATGCTCTCTTACCAATTTTTTGCCTAGCCTGTATTTGTGCAGTGTGAAAGTACAGGACATTGCATATGTCCCTGTTGATCTGCCACCTATTTTTAAGACTATTTCTCCAATATGTCAAGATAATCTGAATTTCAGCCCTGTCTTCCAGTGAGCTGGCAGCCTCTATTAGCAATCATCTGCAATAACAAATAAGCTTATCTTCCCTCATTCAGGTTGTTAATGGAAATAATGAGAAGCCTCAAATTTAGCACAGATTCCTGGGGAATCCCACTCTGTACATCCTTCTATTTCAATAACTAACTATTGATAAATGCTTCTAGTGAGTGTTTTCCCAGACAGTTTGTGCTCACCCTATACTAGTTTCCTCTAAACTGTGTTTCTCTGTCTTAGGTAGAAGAATGTCAGTGTCAAAAACATTCAAGATATGACACCTCCTGCTTCTCCCATCTGTTATCCTGTTGCAGAAGGAAACTAGATTAGTATGTCACCACCTAGTCTTATCCACAAAAGTCTACATACATGCTTAATTCAAGCCTTTACAAGGCCTGGAGCAGCGGTTCCCAAACCATGGCCTCAAGTGAAGGCACTGCCTATGAGGACAGGCACCAACCTGACTGAAATCAAACAAGAGAAGTGGGGCTGACAAGCTGAAGTGCGTGTGCCAGGGTTAATGTGGTGTCGCAGTCTGGGCAGTGAGGCTTCGGGAGCAACCTGATGGGAGACACTGCCCTAGGGCCTTTTTCCACCCATCTTTTCTACAGGTGAGTGTAGTGTCTTGAGACACCGGTGTTCAAGCCAAGTGACACTCAGATGCTATTGGTAGCAAAAGAAAAAGAAAACAGATGGATCTCTGGAACACACCGAAAGAAAAAAAAAATTACTTTTGTTCTGGTATGTAGTGAAAATGTACTGGAAATATCCTACACAGGCACAGGGGAAACACAACACACAGCCAGAGATCTGAAACCTACAGTCATTGACTTGATCACACTCAGCAGGACATGCCAAGATGAAACAAATATTAGGAAAAATTTGATACGTATTAATGTGATTTATCTTTAGAGGTGTACGTTGTACACCATGTCACATCACAGTTTTTTTTACAGTCAGAGGAGTAGGTACTGTAAGTATATAATTCATCTAACCTGTTTTAAGGAGCAGTTGCACCCAGAAATACCCACTTGTGTAGAGCATGATCCGAAAGGTCGCAGGTAGACATCTGTATTTTAGATGTCTGATGTTAAGTTATGCAATTTTTGCTTTTCGTGTCAGGTGCATAACGAATCACTTCTGGTCCCTACTCATCATTATGAAAAGAAAGGCAAAATCTCCACACTGAGTATGCCCTGTTGATCTGTATTTTAGGAAAGCCTGATATCAGCAGGGCCCTGTTTAAATGTACAGCATCCAAATACCTCCTATTATTATGACATATGTAATAATGAGCTTTTTATCTGCTGGATTTCTCACTTCTCTCATAACTTGTTGCCTAGTTAAGAACTGCAGGTTTGGATAGAGCCTCTGCTAGCCCTGAAGAAATTGGAAGAAGAAGGAAAGTTTCATGGCTCACATGAAGGGGTTCCTATTAAGCAACTGCTGCTGTCAGAGTTCTTGGCTTCCAAGTGTCCTGTCTGTGAGACACAGAAGTTAATCTCGATAGATTTCTAATGCAGATTTACCAAATAGTATTAAGCACCTGTGAAGATACTAATTTAGAGTTTAAATCCAACATAATTTTACTTCACTTCGTTGATCCAGATTAATTTTCTCAAAGCGCCTTGTGTAGACAAATCCTGAGCGTGTCTTTGAGCTGATAGCAGAGCTAAACTGTCTGTGCTGTTAATACAGTATCTGTGGATCCAGATGGTGAGTGTCACTGATGGAGTTCCAGAAGACAATGCCTGACCCGGAGCCACTGGCTTCTGCGTTGCTACTTGAGGGGCTATAGAAGCCAAAAATGGCATGGAGATTTTATTGTAATCTGAGAGATCTGATGACCTTGCTAATTTATAAGGACATGAATATTACAGTCTGGTACTATGTGTGACTGCTCTTTCAGGCTTGGTATGTAAAAGCCCAGTGCGCTGAACAACAGTTTTCAAGGGTTTTTTCCCAAAGCACAGAGAAGAACCGTTGTATGTATCCAACTATAGCAGTATGCAGAGCATGAGACACTCCATTTTCGGCAGACTTTTCCCCCAGAGTTCTATGATGCAGATAAGACTGTCTGTCCTGAAGCTGAATTGGGAAATTCAACTGAGTTCTAAAGCTTGGTAGAAACTCTCAAGAAACAGATAACAGTAACAAGACAATTGCAGAAAGGAAGAGGCACAGGCAGGTGAAGCCCACACAGATATGAAAGAACAGTTGGCTTTAAAATGCTAATTCCCATTTACACTTCTTCAACTCCTGAACATTGCTTTGCTGGAAGGCTCTGTAGTATTGCCATAGGACCCTGCAGAAGTTGGGGGTATATGTTGGGGCCATCTAGATCAAATTACAAGGTATTTTTTTCACCCTGGGCACAAGATCATTGAAATATCATGTCAGAAAATTGCATTAATTCAGCACAAATGATTGGCATGGTTTCTGAACTATCTTAGAAGATTATGAAGTTGCAGTTTTCATGGTGTTCCCCTAACCCATATGTTTTGAAAAGGTCAAAAAATGAGATCATACATCTGGGTCTGTGTTAGCATCATTCTGTAGGGAAGTCACTGAAGAAAATGAAAATGATCTTCACATATGACAGAGATGATACTGCTACATTCTTTCAGGTTTTCTGTGGTATCTTTGTTTCAGGGATTTTACAGGCAACTTTAAAAGATACAAAAATACTTCATGAAATTGCATGCACAGTTTTATATCGCTATTTGCTATGTAATATGCATATATTTACTATACCAGGTAATTAGTGTGGCTGTAAGTGCAAAACTGCTTTTTCTACATTAAAAGGATGAAATACCTCAGTTTGTATTTCCAGATTCAATAATAATGTAGTTATGCACTTCTCTTAATTTGCAAGGGCTACCCCCGTCCTCCTCTGATAAATAAGACAGGAGAACTAGTGACAACTGTCATGGAGAAGGCTGAAGTGCTCAAGAATTTTTTTTCTTCAGTTTTCAATGGTAATCTGGGAGGTGTTGGTTGAGGACAAACTCAAGGGTAGATTTAGATTAGATATGAGGAAGAAATTCTTCACCATGAGGGTGGTGAGGCACTGGAACAGGTTGCCCAGAGGAGTTGTGGATGCCTTATCCCTGGAAACATTCAAGGCCAAGTTGGATAGGGCCGTGAGCAACCTGGTCTAGTGGAAGATGTCTCTGCCCATGGCAGGGGGTTGGAACTAGATGATCTTTAAGGTCCCTTCCAACCCAAACCATTTTATGATTCTATAATTCTATGATTCTGTGGTCTCTCTTCCCACATCTCTCAAGCCCCTGAACTTCAAGGCAGGGACTGGAAGGATGAAATCCCTTCCATTGTTAGTGAAGATCAGGTTTGAGACCACCTGAGGAACCTGAACATGTATAAGTCTGTGGGACCCCAAGAGGTGCACAGCAGGATCCTGAGGGAATCAGCTGATGTATTTGCCAAGCTACTCCATCATATCTGAAAAATCATGGCAGTCAGGCAAAATTCCCTGTGACTGGAAAAAAGGTCATCCATTTTTAAAAAGGGTGAAAAGGAGGACCTGGGAACTACCGACCAGTCAGCCTCACCTCTATGCTCTGTAAGATCATGGAGTAGATCCTCCTGGAAGATATGTTAAAACACATGTAAGACAGGGAGGTGATTAGGGAGAACCAACGAGGCTTCATTAGGGGCAAATATTGCCTGACTAATTTAGTGTCCTTGTACAATGCAGTCACTGCATCAGGGGACAAAGGAATAACTACAGATGTCATCTACCTGGACTTTTGTAAGTCCTCTGGTACAATCCCCCACACCATTCTTACCTCTAAATTGGAGAGATACGGGCGTGGACTGTTGGATAAGGATCTGGCTGGTAAAGTCAGTTGCTCAATGTTCAAGTGGAAACCAGTAACGAGTGGTGTCCCTCAAGGGTCTGTACTGGGGCCAATACTATTTAATATCTTCATCAATGATGTAGACAGTGAGACTGAGTGTACCATCAGGAAGTTTTCAGATGCAATGAGCAATGCAGTTGGTTTGCTAGAGGATGAAAGTAGCCGCTGCCCATGGCGGGGGGATTGGACTAGATGATCTTTAAAGGTCTCTTCCAATCCAAACCATTCTATGATCTATTTTTAAAGTGTGGCTATTTAAAATACAATGTTTTTGTCTTGAGAACAGATTGATATTATGGCTGGTGTTATTTAAAAGAATGACATAAGTCAATGTGCCTGATTCTGGATATGGCACACTGTTGTAGTCAAAAGCAAGTCATATTTTTGCTTCTGTACCTCTAAAATGGTTGTTATCACAGAATTATAGAAATCAGTGCTACAGCAGATCCAAAGTAATCTACTCCTTCCCTCTGATCAGAGCAGAATTAAAGATACCTATGTACTCCTTAACAGATATTTGACTAACCTGCTTTCCAAGACCTCCAAGAATGGAGCTTTCAGAACCTCTCAAGATGGTTCATTCCAGTGTTTAATCATTTTAGAAAATCGTCCTTTTTGTCATATGCAAGTTATATGTACAAGCCTGATCTGTAACCTGAATCTCGTTTGCTGTAATTTAAGCCCATTGCTACCTCTTCTCAGTCTTGACTTGAAATGGTTTGAGAATAACTTATTTTTCTTGACCTCCAGCCATTCTTGCAGCTTTACTTTTCCATCTTTTCTGATGTGCAGTGCCCAAAACTGGATGTGGTGTAACCTGTGCCAAACAGAGTGGAAGGATTCCTTCATATGTCTTGTCAGGTGTACATCCCATTATATTATAGCTGCTTTTTTCATAATTAAATGACACTGTTTATCAATCTTCAGTTTATTCAGCTTCAATCCTAAGGTGTTTTTCTGAGAACTCCTCCTTAGTCTATCATCTCCCACCCTTCATATGCAGCTTAAGTATAGAGCTTTATCTTGTCTCAGTAGAACTACCTCCTGTTATTTTCAGACCATTTCTCCATTTTGTTAAGATCTTTTAGTTCGTTATTAAGCTAGTCTGCTAGTGAGAGTTGTGAGGCCTCAGAGAGATTTTAGATGTTCACCCTTGGGGTAAATGTAGGTGTCCACATGTGAGTTGGGTGTCTAAATGCCCTTTGTTGTCAAACTAGTCAGTACAATCAATGGACCTTAGAGACAATTCATCTCACCCTTATGCAGATATCTACATTTGGTCAGCTGACATTCGTTGTACCCTTCATCATTAATTGTTGTGAATTCAGTGTAAACATACCAAAGGAGGTCTGTAGGCCTACTCTAGCTCGTAAAACAATATGAAATAACGTAATAAAGCTCTCTGAGAAAGACTTTACAGAAATTTTGTAGCTTGTGTAGTAGGAACTGGAAGTAGGAGCCCCAATTACGCCTTCCTTTCTCATCTCTTTGTTCACTTGGAACAGCTCTGCCTCTCACCTGCCTACTCCTAGTTTTTAATTATGAAAATATTATGGAGGAACCTTGTTATAAAGCAAGATTAAAAGCTTATTTTTCTCTGAGTCTGTTAAATCACAGAACATATACTTTCTCTGCACAGGACTCCATCCAAGGGTGAAAAGCAGCCCTAAACTCTGTAATTTCTGCCTTTTGGTTCCTTGGTGAAGAAGAAGATAAGCCCTAGTGTTTGCTTGGTGCTTGGCTATATTATTTTGGGATAGTTTGTTACCTCTGTACTTAATATAATAGTTGCCTTTGTTTTTCTTTTGTTAGATGTTTCTTTGTGTTGGTTGGCAGATAGGTAAAACAGTAGCTAATATATGTGCAATTTCTTTTAATGGTCACCTTTACGAAATTCCCAGGATTTAAGCTGTATGTGGAAGAAGTATGACACAGTGGCCATAATCTATGTTTTGCTCTCAAGAAATAGGCCACATTCTTTCCAAATGAGCAGTTTGTCGTTCACTGTGAATGCCCAGAGAAGACTTGGGAGTCAAAATTGTTCGTCTTTGTAATATGGAAGACTGTGATGATATTGTCACCTCCTAGGTGCATCTGTGCCATAAAGCTCTTCTGAAATGCAGATGTCTACAGTGGGATTCTTCTAAACTAAAGGCAGATGTCTGCAATACAGATATTTGTATCTAAGCATGTCACCTTAGGTAACGTTTATGGTTAATGGAGAGGAGTAGGTAATTCTGGGAAATTATTTATCTGACTATTTTTTGCCATTTCCTTTATGATGAGGAGAACCAAATGACAGAAGTATCTGTTTCTCTCCTCTAGTGTCCTGTGACTGACTGGGCTGAGCTATCAGCTACACCCACAAGCAGTGTTTCCGGAAGACCGGTACGGTAGCAGCAGTCAGCTGTCACTGAGGCACAAAGAGAAATGGAGGGACAGCTCTTAGCTCACCTTTCCGTCACCCTAATTGATACCGGACGAAAAAAAGGACACAACACCCAGGCCAACTGAGCCAGTGCATTGCAGATGGCACTGCAGCAGGCAGTGGAGGTTGAACTCTCAGAAGCCAAAGCATAACTAATTTTAGTTTTCAGATCTTCAGTATCTTCCCAGTCACTGATAAAAACAATGTCTTCAAGGGACATAACGTCCCAATGTTTTTGTCTGATACTATATCTCTTCCTTCTGCCCCTGATGGTGTTGATATTCTCAGATGATATATCTGGGCTAGAGTCATTCTAGAAGTGACAAAAAAACATATTTATAGGAGAATGTGCTTTCCTTGTCTTTCCATTTGGCTACAGGAAGTATTTTTCATCATAGGTTGTGGTGAGGAGCTACAATCCAGCCAGTCCTTCTGGTGTCTTTGTTGTCAGGAAAAAATAATCTATCAAGGTCCATTTAGTGGGAACTTCAGCCAAACACTTAAGAGTGCTGATTCTTTGTTATTTTCTTATTAGGTGGTTCCTAGGTTTCTAAAGGTCTTGACATACATTCTCTACCAATAAGAAAAAAATCCTCCTCATGAGATTTAGGCATGTTGCTTTTATCTTTAATGGAGCCGTGTTTGAGCATCTGTCATCACGTTCACTAAATCATCTGTCAATGAAATCCACATTTTTAGTAGCCATTATCTCAGCTCAGGGATAAATAAAGTTCTAGCTTTTATGTCTAATCCTCCATATTATTTTCAGGTGGATAGGGTAACACTGAGGCTACATCTTACGTTTATTCTAAAGGTGGTTTCAGATTTCTTATTAATCAGTATATCCACTTCCCAATATTTTTTCCCATGACCCAGTTCACTGTTAGAAGGAGCGAAATACTGATCCTTCTTGAATGTACTGCCTTAGCCAGACAAATCTCTTCTGCAAATCTGTGATGCTCTTTGGCCTCAAACAGGCTTTGTTGTTCAGGATCAAATCTAAAGAGATGTAGCATCACCTTCAAACTGACTCCAAATTAGTTAGTAGAATTTATCAGAGCCACATTGGATTTTATCAAATTAGATCCACCAACTCATCTCAAGGCATATACAACTAGAGCGCAAGGTTCCGCCACAGCATGTGCTGACAGAGTTCCAGTAGCTGAGGGCTGTAGAGACTCCATGCGATCACTGATACTCACATTTACGAAGCAGTATTCATGCTGGTAGCACAAAGGCTTGAAGGACACTGATTCTTCAGCCTGTGTTCCAGGAATACTGTGTCCACTTCTGGGCTCCCCAGTTTAAGAAGGACAGGGAATTACTGGAGGGAGTCCAGTGGTGGGCTACAAAGATGATGAGGGGTCTGGAGCATCTTTCTTATGAGGAAAGACTGAGACAGCTGGGCCTGTTCAGCCTGGAGAAGAGAAGGCTGAGAGGGGATCTCATCAATGTTTATAAATATCTCAAGGGTGGATGTCAAGAGGATGGGACCAGGCTCCTTTCAGTGGTGCCCAACCATAGGACAGGGCGCGACGGGCACAGACTGAAGCACAGGAGGTTCCATCTAAACATGAGGAGAAACTTCTTTACTTCGAGGGTGCCAGAGCCCTGGAACAGGCTGCCCAGAGAGGTTGTGGAGTCTCCTTCTCTGGAGACATTCAAAACCCACCTGGACGCCTTCCTGTGTGATCTGCTCTGGTGAACCTGCTTTAGCAGGTGGGTTGGACTAGATGGTCTCCAGAGGTCCCTTCCAACCCAAACCATTTTGTGACTCTGTGAATAGCTCACAGTTACTGGTGTGATTGCACTCCTAATGAAACACCCAGAAAGAATTTCACAGGTGCCAAAACTTTGAGGAAGAAGAGTGGTTGCCTTTGTGACTGTAATTCTTTTATATGTTCTTTGTTTGTAGCTCCCACAACCGGCCCTTCTGTTTCCCAGGTGGAAGGCTTGTTGTGTGGACTGAGATCCAACTAAGAATTCCATTGTGAGCCCTTCACGTGCTTGTGGGAGGAAAACCAGAGGTGAGCAGGTTGTGCACACACCTTGTTGTGGACACATAGCAATGTTAGAAACATTTGAACTCTTATTGCAGAAGAGACAGATCCATTTAGAGTGGGTTTTACCCACATAAAGTGTCCTGAAGTACATAGCTATTACAAGGTTAGTGACCCTCTGTATTGTTCCTTGATGTGAAACATGGTGCTGTATCTTTGCCGGGTATTCTCATTGTTATTATTATTAGCAGCAAAGAACCTATGGTTGCTAACATTGTTACTAATAGTCACGAGTTTTTTCATAGGAATTAGACCTCATTAGAAATCAGAAGCAGGATTTGTTTTGTGCGCTACTAAATTTTCTTTATTAAACCCAGTGATATATATCAAGATTACGTGCCAACCCACAGAAGTCCTTCAGAGTTGTTATTTTAAACCTGTATCAATGAACAGTTTATTCTGAAGCCTTTCAAATGTGTATGCATATACGTTATATACATAGCATATATACTTTATATATGTATATGTAGTGACAAAGCAACTAGTTTAATGCATTTTATGGGTCCAGCCTGGACTTCTGCATACATGAACTTGTGTGTGGTCAAGGAGGCTTGCATATTTTTGAACTCTGAGTTGGCCTAATAAAAGATATCAGACTACAGTGCTTGCTTTGTCAATCCTGTTTTGCTAGTTCAAAATGACTTGCAAGATTAATTTCCAATTTTTAACATAAAAACCAAGAAAAAGAAGTGTTTACTTACTGCAAGGAGTTGATTCCGTGTTAATGATCCTGAAGGAGGCTTGTACACAAGGTACAGATTGTTGCCAATTTGATGTATATTCGTGTTACAGAATATGAA
Organism: Pampusana beccarii; assembly: GCA_013399365.1. NCBI lineage: Eukaryota > Metazoa > Chordata > Aves > Columbiformes > Columbidae > Pampusana > Pampusana beccarii. Next base: position 864,134 of record VWYH01009141.1, read on the forward strand.
AATGTCAAGTTACACCATCTTGAGGATTTTGTTTTTATAAGTAGGATTGGTTAAAAAAACCTTTAAGTAATCATACTGTGTGTTTGATGGTGGAAATTAGTATGAATGTTTCTGGCAGTGGAATGATGTGATGTGGTTATGCGTTTCTGTTTTCACTGCCTGCTCAATATTGGCCTTTTACAAATACAGATTACCATGTCGATGGAAGGAATTTACAGCTTTGGCCCCCTTGTCTCACTCTGTGTTACAGCACCTTTTTTGTACTTTATTTTACGTGTCCTCCCCACTGTATTTTTCTGACAGAAAAAGGAAAAGTCTGTGGACTGAGGTCCTGAAAACATGTGAGCTTTACTGTTTAATTGGATGAAATGAGTATTATTTCCCACTTACCTTGATTTCCTGTGGGGTGAAAATCTTGCTCCTCTGAAATCAGTAGCAAACTTTCGGGTGAGTACAACAGGATGGAGAAGTTCACCAGTGATCCCTCACCAGCTAGTGATGTTGCACACTAGAAGCTCAGAAAAAAACAGCCCCTTAATGATAACAACAGTAGAAAGAATGCTTTAAAAAAATCAGGATTTAGAACTGACGAATAAAATCCATAAATAAAATTCAAGCTGAATACAAAAGCTATGTGTAGCATACGTTTAATATTGTTAGTTTTGGGACCTCACAGCCCGGATAGTTAGAGCTGCAGGATCTGTTAGTGTTCTGTGGGCTGTTACTCTACATCCCTTACTTACCTCATCTTGTGGGCAAGGAGCTGCTTGCTCTGACTTCATGGAATTGCAGCTGTATTTGTGGAGTGCTCTCGTCCTTTGGCACTCCCTCCCCTGTACATTAATAGGGTTTGAATGCACCAGCATTTTCTCTGGAAGCAAACTTCAAAATTCATCTTTAATCCTGATGCAATGCATATTCAGAATTTTTTATTTTCCTGGAGTTTAGTTCCACAGGAAAACATACTTGACTGATGCTCCCACCAGCCAGCTGTGGTTTATAACAATAATTAACAGTAAGATACTGCAGCAGAAATAGGGAGTAGAGAAATGCAATCCAGCAGCTTCAGTTATGTGGTTCTGTTCATTTCTACAGATTCCAAAGTACTTAAAAAACAATATTACAGGCAGGACGGGCAGCTCTGCCCATGAGGAAGGTTTCCTAATGCTTCCTGTTAGAAGATTCCGGTTTCATTTTTTTTCAGAGCTTTGCCAAACTTAATATATTTAGACTCAATTTATTTTTATCCAAGGTCAGTGCTTAGTGGGCTTTTTTTTTTCCCTTTTTAATTTATTTTTTTTTAAATTGAAAAGTGAGCGAACTATTTATAAGAAGAAGGCTAGTAAAAATTATGTTTTTCTGCTAATGTAAAAAAAAAATTGGACTCCTGTATTTTAAAAGGCATTGGAGCAAAGACAGACCTTTCTCTGCTGTTGAATCAGGCATGTGCCTTTTGCCGTCCTCACAAAGCCTTTCAAATTTGGTCAACTGTTTCAAGACGTGGAAAAAAACATGGTTACCAAATAGTCCACAGAGATTTACTAAAGCCTAACAGTAAATATTTCCCGAGATTTCACCTCCTCCGCCTCACGCAGCTCCTTCCCATGATCAGACTTTCCATACATCGTCCTCGCAGAATGACTGAGCAGCCACTAGCTGGGTGCACCAGAAGCCAAACCAGAGGCAACCTCTGTAGTGTTGTCCCTGGGTGTTACTTTGAGCTGCAGCGATGCTACATGGTGGAACCGAGAGGAGGGAACCTGTCCCTTGCGTTGCAACTCAGGGCTCCCAACTTTTACCGTTCGTGTGCTGTTGGCAAGCCTCCAGCATAGTTTTTCTTTGCCACCATCCTGAATACACACAGAGAGTTGGACAACCTCAACAAGGCCCTGGGCAACCACATCTAATGTTGAAATAAATTCTGCTTTGGGCAGGGGATGGGATCACAGGACCTCCTGAGGCCCAGCTTAACTTAGTCCACGGTTCTGTGATTTTCTGCTGTCTGTTTCTCTATTAGTCTGTGTGGGCCTGAAGACACCATCGTGGCTGATGGGTCTCTGTGGGTATGATGCGCATAGTGGAAACACTCTTTATTAGTTTGTTTTTAAAAACAAGTATATGCGAAACGTCTCATTAAGATATTATTCAAGCTACATGGACAACTATCCTAAAATTACAAATAACGGAATGATCTCTGCAGCCTCAATGTGCTTCCAACATGTGTTTGCATTGGAACACTGGCTCTAGTTTTGTGATTGTACTGAGATTTTCTCATGTGGCTTCATCCCTACATCTAGCATGGATCTGCTCTGGAGATGATGCAACACCGAGGAGAACTGGTGGATGGTTACTGCAGAACTCTAACTCATTTGTTGAGAAGGTGCAAGGTATTTTCTGAATAAAGCAGGGCATGGTAGAAAAAGAAAACGAGGTCTCCAGGTTAAGGTAGTTGAATTCTGCTCTGGAGAGCTGGACAGTATCCTTGCCTTTTCTACCGTGCTTCTGTGCGTTAATGGGCAAACATTTCCCTAGTGGTTATTAATTGCCAAAAAGAGCCTTTCTGCTTGTGCCAGTAGAATCTGGAACAAGATGATTGTGCAAAGGTCATCCATCAATCACAACTCTTTCTTTGGTAATGTTATGTATGACATTTCATTTAATAAAGCCTTCATTGAGTCAGGTTAGGTAATTGTTAGTTCCTTATAGCTGTTTATAATCTAATGTTCATGTTCTATTTATATTTACACATTATACTGATAATTATTTATAAATTATTATTTGACAATGAATTAGGCAAACTATCTCAAAAATCTCTGAAATTCATGGAAATGTTCAGGCAGCATACGAGATTGTTTTTCAAACCTCAGCAGGCTTAATTAGATCCTGCAGTTCATTCATTTGCACTGAAGTCAACTGGAGTTTTGCATGTGGAAAGTCTGTGAGATCAAAAATTATGCCCAATGGGCACATTGCTCTGTAGAAGAAAATGTCAGCTCCGGTTGGTAGTATTTCTGACTTCTCATAGGTTGCACTACCTCCCCCCCCCCTCACTTTCTCTCTCTTTCTCAATTAGCTTTTCTTGCGTTTTTATGTGAGTGGTTTTGAAAGGGTTCTTGGAAAAAAAGCTTGCTGCATATACAGTACATGTTTTCATTTACAGATCATTGAAATGGATAGGCAGATAAATAAATAGATAGGGTTTTCTGAGCTTGTGAACTATGTCGCATAATATAAAACTCTCTTCTAAGTCTGTTTTGTCAAATATGTCAAATGATATTTCTGGAGTTATATCTCTGGAGTATATTTTCAGCATTTCTTATTGCTGTTCTTGATCTATGCACCGTTGTTTGACAGTCCCTTAATCTGTCCGATATAAACTGAATGAATAGCAGCATTTAAAAATATGGCTTCAGGGACTTTTGAGGAGGTTTCTTTGTCAGTGTACATTTACTAGTTCATCTGTAAATTTATTTTATGAGGTGTTTAAACCTCAAGAAAACAAAAAAGCATAATAGTAATACCTGGTTTACATCTATTGAAGTCAGTGGGAACTTTACAATTGACTTTAATAGTAGCCTCTGTCCTCTAATTTTGAAAGTGGTGAGGGTGATGTACATAAAACCACAAGGAGAGTTTTCTGTTTCATCATATCCTATTCTGTTTGCAGATGCATAAGCAAAGTACAATGTGGTTTGTTCTTGAATTAAACAATTCAGTATTTGGTCCTAATACTGTACCGCCTCCCTACTTTAGGTGGTATTTTGCTTCTCAAAAGATCATGGACTGCTCACTATCTGTGTGGCCCAGGGAGGTGACAAGGTAGGAAATCCAGCCAAATTTTCAAGAGGCTTTTGAAAATTACGCTTTTGGTTTTAATCTTACATCCGCCTGTGGTATGACTAATGGAAGAAGTTGATGAAGCAGTTTTCTTCCTAATTGTCTTGTTTTTTTTGGTTTTTTGTTTTTTTTTCATGTGATCAATTTTGACAGGGTTCCTGGAAATGCATGTAATATCTGTAGCGCATATGTACGTGTTTTCCCTTAAGGTTCTCTGAAGTGTAGTAGAAAGTTTCCATCATGCTGTTGTAATCCCAGGCATCATTTTTGTGTCGTTTTAGTGAAAGTGAGTGAGAGTACACCACCACAACAAAAAAGACTCTCAGAATTCAGCTTTTTTTTCTGTTAGTGTAACAAGCACAGCAGTCTGAACAGGCTAGATCTGGTTAGCAATTTGTAGTAGTAAATAATGCTGGACAAAAAATCCCACGAGCTTGTTGAGTCTGCTTCAGAGATATTACTCATTTGGTGGCTGAAAAGCTGGTCTTGCTTCACAGTTTTAACGCTTGTGAAAGATTTAAATATTTTGTTGGTGACTGGAACTGGTGGCGTGCTGTAGACAAGAGCTCATCAGAAGTTTTTGGATGGGGCTGTGCTCATTTGGAAAATGCCCCTTGTGTGGGGTGAAGATGCTGTTCCCGGGGTGCATCAGCTCTACTGAAGCCCCAGAGGGAGCTGAGCCCCATCCCCACCAACCACCCCTTGGGTCACTGCTGGGCTGATCAGACCACCAGCATGACAGTAAACAATGAAGTGGGTAAAGTCATCTCTTAAGGTGGACGATAGCTACACCAGCAAAATCAGAAAGAGTAAATTCCGGTTCCTCCCCACTCCCAGTTCTCCCCCTCGCCCAGCATAGGCAGCTCCCACCTTGTCCTTGCCATAGGTCTCTGGTTTCCTCCCTCGCCTCCTGCCAGGCTGGTGGAGGATCAGACCTCTCTGGTCCCTCCCCAAGGCTCCTGAGGCCGCTGTCCCTTCAGGCCACCCAGCCCCAAGGCTTCCTGATTCACAGGCAGCTGCTTTTTTGAGGTACCCCAGTGTCAGGGTAGCCGGGAGTCCAGCAGCCCTGGGTTTTGTGCTGTCCAGTGATGCAATTGCTCTGGGAGTGAGCTGGCAATGTTGTATACAGGCTTTCTCAAAAAAACAGTGTGTTATAAATTCTTCCTCAGAAAAAAAAAAAAAGAGCAATTACTAGTATTTATTGATGGCCTAATACAAAATCTGTCTGTGTCGAAATTACTTTGGGAAAAGTTAGTTAAAAGAGATCCTGTGGAGATCATTCCAGATGGCTGCTGTAGCCCTTAGTTCATCTTTATCATCTAGACATGAACAGAAATATCCTTAGCATAAGTAGAGAAGTAACTAATGACTGGAAATTATGTCTTTATGGAATACTAAGGCTTCCTAGATGTAGGTTGGAGGAAGGCATGTGGAAGTAGGGACCTATTTCTCAAGGTAGCTATAAACACGGTAGATGAAATACTTCTTCATCAAATGACTTCTCAACCAGTCCTATTTTAGACTTAGTTTTGGTGAGCACTGTGGCTTCTGTGGAAGAATAAAATTAAAAGAAACTTCAAAGCAAGCACTCACAAGTCTACTGTGTTTACACTAAATAGAAGAATAAATAGGAGCAGAACTGTAGTTAAGGTTCCCAGTTTTGAAAAGGAAAAAGTTGATAAACTACATGAATTAATTACTGAAGTCATCTGGATTGAGGAGCCAAGGGGCTGAAGTGTGGAGGAGGTGTAGGGTTTTTAAAGTTTCAGATGTGGAATGTACCTAGAATTTACATCCCAAACAAAATTAAAAAATAATTGGGAAAGGCACCGTACCTAATTTGGTGAGTAATTGTCACAGAAAAGATGTTGGTTGGTAATGCAAGGACAGAGGAAAAAGAGGGATCAGGAAAGAAAGTTGTGTGTCAGAAGGCAGGGTGTGTAGGAATAAAGTAAAACAAATGAAAGGAGTTTGAGAGAAATAACAAAAAGTTCTTCGTCTAGGAAGATGTGGGAAAGAGAAAGCCTCCTGTGCTGTGAAGATGAACTGTAATCTGTGTTGGATAAACGGATGATCATCTAACAACATGGCAAAGTCTGGAGGCTTACTGAGGGTATGGAAATGGCAATTAATGCACCAGTGGAGGAACAAAACTCGGGATAATTAGTGGGCTCCAGTCAGGTGAGTGATATAACTGTTGTTCCAGAATTAAGCCAGAACAGGTATATGAAACCGTATCTGTGAATGTCTTGTGACAAGAAAAGGGATGGTGTGCTAAGAACACAGTTTCTCTGTGTAAGAAGGGAGGAGAGAGTCACACGGACAAGAGCAGGACTATTAATCTGACCTCAGGGGTGCAAAGCTTTAAAACAGATCTTGAAGAAAATAAATTTCTATACACTAAATAGGAAAAAAAAAATTAAAAAATTACAAACCTTGAACATGGTTTGCAAATCTGGTACTTTGATTTGCTGAAAAAGTGACATCTTGTAAAATCTAACCTTTCTGGATATCAGTGAAGAATTTGCTATAGTATAGCAACATATTTGGTATGTCCCCAGGAAATATTTTCTCTGAGGAGGAGGAGACAAATAGGGAAGTAGAGGGGACATGAAGAGGAGAAAAGGAATGACGTAGCAGTTCTCTGATCAAGTTTACCTGCTAGTTTGGGTGAGATATGCTTTATTTTCCCCATGAACTGATACTACATCCTGTGCAGTCTGCAGTGCTTAGCAATCCTCTGCAGACGCAGAAGGTATACACAGTGTGGATTCTCATATTTGCTCTTGCCAGAGTTTAGGATATATTTTGGCTGAAAGTATATGTTTTTAGATGGAAAACCATAATGGATGTTCTGGTGTTTGGGGTAGGATCGTATTATAAAATGACAAAGAACTCAGAGAAAGGGAAATAGTGTGGAAGGGGAAAAAAAGACTATGCAAAAAGTAGAAATGCAAAAATATGCACCACTCAGGCACCTTCTGACTTCTGCTGCAGGGGAACTGTTATGGTTCTGGATCTGTATCATGTTTGGCGGTCAAAGTCCCATATAGCAGTAACCACTCCTAAAGGGAAGGAAGGAGCAGTGTCCACCTCGTACTCGTGGCTGCCTTCAGAGCCTTACCTACGAGCAGAGGAGCAGACAGACGGGTTGGTTTAGGTTTCTGGGAGCTCTGGTTCCCCACACAGCATTTCACTGCGTGGTGTTGCTCCTGTGTGTGCTCCCGTTGCACACCAGGGACTTCCAGCACTCACTGGCCATTTGTACTCTGAAGGAATCAACACACTTCCCCAGTTGCAAGCCTGGGCCTTCTAGACCTCTTTGGGCCGATCTAGGGTAAGTGACATTCAGAAAATAGAAGTTACCTGGTATTTCTCCTTGAGGGACAAGTACATGGTCACTGAGAAGTGGCTGCATGGTGTCTGTGCAGCCCAAAGAAGTCACTGCAACCTGGAGACAAGCAGTTCCCTCTGTCTTGATCACGAAGGACTGTGGTTGGAAGGAGAGGGATTCCTCTAAGGAAGACGTCAAAAAAGTACATGCTGATAAAGTCCCTTACAAATACAGAAATCACGCGGGTAAGACAAAGGCTTTAGACAAAAGAATGAAAGGTAATGACGTGGTTTTGGGAAGGGGAAGAAAGTATTCTTTGAAGTACAGCATTAACCAAAGCTGGAGGAAGGTGGTTACAGGAGAAAGAAAAGCATGTCCGTCAGGTGGAGGAAAAGCTACACATGTGAAACTAGTGAGAAAATTAAACCACGGCATGTTGCATGGTTACTTCGTGTTCTGTGAGGATCGGTTTAAAGTAATACTTAACTTTGATGTTAGAGATCACTCTGCAGAGCCTGTGGCTGTCCCCAAGGACATCAGCTGAAGCCAGAATGCCTTCAAGGAGGAGCTTTTTGGTCATAGTGTGGTTTAGCAGCTAAGGAGGTTTGGGTGAGCTGGGACTTATCATAGGGCATGTGCTGTTTGGTGGGAGAAGGATGGGAAGACTTCTGTGGGAACTGTTGCTGGTAACGCATTACCAGAAGTGATGAGAGCACTTAAAAACATGGTAGCTGCAATGCTCACATCCAAACCAGTTTCCTAGTAGCTGCCCAGTAAGAAGTGGGATGGGTCTATGGCGATCACACATATCTCAAGATTTGGAGAACAAGGCTTAAAAGGTTGAAGTTAAGAATGTCCTAGGTGAAATAAAAAAGAATGGGATGCGAAAGTAATTCAAACACCAAGGTTATTCCATGCAGCCTGAGTTCCATAAGTAGGGTTGGGAGAGCAGAAAAATTTGGCCAAATTCAGAGCTCTCATCCTTGTACAAAGGCTTATGTGCATCCCAGACTGTTTCTATCCCATGCATACGTTTCATTTGCCATGTGTAGCATGAAAAACTGGAAAGACTACTCAAGGGTGAGCAGTAACTTGAGCTCAAAACTCAAGCTGACCTCTGACAAGAAAAGCAGTGCTACCACTTCGGCATGAGAAGTGTCTTTTTGCTGGATTCTAGCAACAAAACTGAGACAATCACAGTCACTTGTTGATAATGATGTGCTCAAGGAGCTGCTTGTTGAGCTAAGTGGAAGCAGCTAGAAAACTGTTTCAGTAAAGCTTCTCAGGCTCCGGCAGAAAAAAGTAGGAACATGTTTGCACAAGCATCTTTTCTGCAGTTGCCTCTCTGCTTTTCAGCTAGGTCAAACCTTGTGGGGATGGCCAGGCTCTCACAGATTTGGGGATTATATCAGCGTTTCTGCATCCAGCCTGCTGCTGCCTTCAGCAAAGGGCTCACCCTGAGCTGAGGTCCCACTCCGAAGGCAGCGGGATGTAGCCGGGCACTTCATGAAGTCATTGCTTTGTTAAGCAGGTTAAGAAGGAGAAACTGAAGTTATGGTAAGGTTCCAGCTTTTGATACTCACAATTATATGTGTGACAGATGAGGACTCTATAAACAGAAGTATGTACAACTATAGGTAGGACTGAAGCTTTGATCAACTTAGCAAAAAATGTTTAAAGAAACTGTTCAGTTCTGAACAGTCTGTTGAAACAGTCTCATGAGTCTAATATTTACCAGTAGGTTTCCAGCAATGTACCCGCTTTTCATGTGTTTGCATTTACCTCAATAAAAACAATCTTTGGAAATCAGTAATTTAACTATCGCAATAAAGCAATATTATCTTCTTTTCGCAGGTGGAGAACTGAAGGAAGACGTGAAGAATCTGCCAAAAGCCATGAAGGAGGCCAGTGGCAAATCCAGGAATAGAAGCCAAGTCTCCAGCCTAAGGCAACTTAATACTGTAATCAACAAGAATGTTTGCCTTCTGATGTTACAATGAGGTATGCCGTAGCAATACCTATATATTAATAATTTACCCAAGGGGAACACGTTTGAATGTGTGTGTTTGCCTATGCTTTTATAAGTAATTCAAAAGAATACTCTGAATTCTAGTTCTGAATTGAATTTCTAATACTGTTTTTTTTATAACTGGGCATTTTTTCACAAATATTTCTTCGTAAGTCATGTTTAAAACATACAGTTCTCAAAATCTGACTTGTTAAAATTACCACAAGTTACTGTCCAAAAACATCCCAGAGTAGCCTAAATAATTTGTGTTTCTAGATATTTTAGGGTCCAGCTACAGATTTTTTTCAGAGTCCTGAGCACCTGCGCTTTAGTTTGCCTTTATAGAAGACAGTGGATAGTTGTCATCTCAGAGAAAGGAAGCTATGTATTCTCAGTGAGGGTGTTCTTAGCATTGGAAATCATTTGGAAATATTGCTGTGAATGTGTTGGAACCATCAAAAGCTCAAGTCTGGCTCCAGTTTAGCTGGAGGAAAGGCTACTCCAGTGGACCCAGGCAACGAAGCTGCTGTGAATATAGAAGCCAGTTACACAACCTAATGCTGCCTGGTGTATTGAGGAGTATTTGTCACAGTTTTGGAAAAGGTACAACTTGCTTTCTGTCCTTCCTAGCTATGTCCTCCTATACCAGGTCAGGAACATGTGCACAATACTTCTCTTTGAGATGCTGATCTCTTGGGGTGTTAAGCACCAATAGTTGCATTAGCTGCTGGTTTGACTTGCACTCGAGGGTTTGAAGAGTGCAGCAGCTTTCTGTGTGGGATAGTGAGGGTTTCCTTCTGGCTTTCACCTCAATCTGACATATTAATGCTGTGAGCTTCCCAAAATAGTGCTGGTGTCTAACACTGAAACACTATTGAAGCATTGTCTTAGTAGTAGGTAGCTTGGTGATTTGCTATATTAAATTTGCAAATATTAAATCAGACAAAAAAACTATATTACTTCTGCAACATACGCCTTATAGCACCTTTGCATTTTCCAAATCTTTGTGTTCAATGGTTTGCCTGGACACAGGTGATGAGCATACTCAGACAATATGTCAGGTTTGCTACAGTCAAACCTATAAAGTATATGCAATTCATCCATGCTTCTCCCACCAGCAGGTGTCATTCTGGAAAAAGGAAAATATTGTAAATTCCTGAACTGGAGAATTTGTCTGTGACAAAGGAGAAGAAGAAGAAGAAAAAAAACTTTGTTTAAAATATAGCTTTTGAAGGATACTTTACTCCAAATAAAACCCAAAAGAAAGCTGGCTGGTCTGCATTTTTAATATTCTTTGTGCAGCGTGTAATTGTGATATATAATCAACAAAAGGCAGACAATTGGTAAGGCAAACAAACGTCTAGTTAAAGCTTCCTTCTGCTTTTTACTGTTCTCTGTGACATCTTCACCACTGCTTACTCATGTCCATGACTATAAAATCAGTGATATTCATCAATCTTTATGATGGGCTTTCAGCTTTAGTTCCCCCAAAGGAAACATAGAATTGATAATTCAGATCTTGTTTACTTCAAGGTAAGCTTGAAGTAATCTCATTGAAGCAACTGAGATCAGTAGAATTTCTTGGGATTTAGTCTGAAGCAACCAAAAGTAGTATTTCACTTTCTGCTCCATAAATGAGCCTCAGGCAGAAAATTATCACATAATCATTTTAATGTCTATTATAATGTTCATGTTTTCCTTTAAGTGTTCATCTGCGTATTAGCTGCAGCCTCCTTTAATATGAAGAGATTCTTTTTGATTTCTCATAATCACAGTGAGAAAGCTCTGGCTAAATTATAAAGAACCAAGACTCTGCTGGTTCATTGCTGAGGGCTCCTGTCTGCCAAGCTTCGTCATCTGGCTGCTAAAGACAAACTTACTTGGAAATCCGTGCAGAAGGTGTCTTGCCCACCCTATACTCTGCTGGAAGTTTGTTCCAACCCATCACAGCTCTGATGGTTATTAATATTTTTCTATCTTTAAGCCTAAATATATCCAGGGCCCTACCGTTTGCATCGGCGTGTAGCTGGGAATTTTGGGCCCAAGCAACCTAGACTAAACTAATAAAATTTACTAATAAACTGAACTAATAAAATTTTCTTTCAGAAGCTTGGTTTTCCATCCCCCAGCATTACTTGAAGTTAGATTGCTCTTTTTTTTTTAAACAAAAGCAAGCAGAAGTGTGCGTTCTTTGTTATTGCCTTGCATGCAACACTAATGCAACGGATTCCACACCTTCCTAGAAATACTGCACCTGGTGCATCTCAGTGCTGTATCTGCCGTTGTCTATCTTCATTGCAGTCATCTTCCAGTTGACTAGCCCAGACAGGTTTATCTTCTCAGCCATTTCTAGAAGTGCTACTACAAAGGACTGTTTGCTGCTGTGATATGGTGCTCCACCAAAACTCTTGGAATCAAAGGGAAATTTGCTTGAGGAAAGACAGAAGAACAAGCTCCAAGGCTTGGCTGCAAGGAGCACGTTAAAGTGGGAATCAATTTCACGTTTTTAGAATTTATAATTACAACAAAGTGATGTAAAATATTTGTACTGTAGGCAGCCATCTCTTTTTCAATATGTTATTTAACTACAGCTGCCCCAATGCTTTTCTCATGGTCAGTATCAAGCACTCAGTTGCTGAATGAGAAAAAATAGTACATAAATTTATCATTAATGACTTCATTCTAAAATAACTAAAAGCTGTAGTCTTGGGTTTGCATGAAGCCTGAATTAGTGTTTTCTGTCTTTCTGAGTATTTAACTTTGAAAATGTAGTGGTATTCTAAAATCTGAAGTTAGGAAGTATGAAAGTATTGTGAATGTGACTAGTTAATTATGCGCTTTATTTTTATAGGACCCAGGTAACAAGCAGTGATGATCTCCAACCAATCTTTATACAGTAAAGTGTGAAATTTAGATGAAATTATTTCTTTGGAGTTTTAACTTCTTTTTTTTTTTCATCGCTTTAGTTAAGCGAAATAATATAAAATTTTGTTTAGTCTTTTTTTGGTTTATAATGTCAGCGTTTCATTTTATTAATTTTAGAAGAAATGTGTGTGCCTAAACATAGACCTCTTGTGTCATTTTAGAGCCCCTGGGGATCCCACCTGGCCTCTGGCTGCCTGTTCAAAGGTGCCGGTCTCCTGTAGGTCCCACACCACACCTGCCAGGCCTGCATGTGTATCCTGGACACTCCAGGGTATTCCAGCAGGCGTTAGGTACCTTCTTTTAGGCATCGGAATTTCTCCTTTAGATAAATGCTGTAAAGGAGAATATGCCTCTACATACGCTTAACAAAATTAATGATAGCGCAGCTGTGAAGGTAATTTCGTCTAAGGTGTTTTATTTAAGTTTAACAAGACATAGAGGCAGGAAAGTAATTTCGTATCTAACAAATACAGATTTATTGTGTTTAACGGGATGCCATCAAGAGTCTGTTTTGAATTATGGTGGCTGGGCTGAACCTGTGTGTGAGCTGGGAGCTGCTGTTGCTGAGGGTACACACCACAAAAGGTCCTGGCCAGAAATCTGGGGCTTCTCATCAGGGACACAGCGGGCTGATGTTCAAACCTGGTGGGAGTCTGGCAAAAGTAAGCTTAATTCCTCAGTTTGGGGCATGATGCAGCAAACTAATTTCAGTGAAGAAAGCAGGAATTTCAAGTACCAGGTCACTGAGATAGAGGGAATTAGAGAAATACTTGCATTAATTACATACACAATTAGAAACCTATGTTAATCAGGTCCATTTTTGATGGTCTACTGAATAAGAGGGAAGTTAAAATCTTGAATATATTAGTTAGTGCATTTATGTATTAATTGTACAATATGGGATCGAGCATTACTTTTATAAGCAGAACAATTTGTTGTATGTAACAGATACAAATGATATATTGTAAATGTATAAAATATATAACTCAAAATAAAATTTGAACTATTGGAAGGTAGAAAATTCTGAATAAAATTCACCACAGGCACTAATTAGGGTTGTATAGACAGAGAACACTTTTCCATGAGCTTTTAAAATCAGTCACTAGCAATATGATCAATAAGAATTGGGACTACTTTTGCAGAAGTTTAAAAATTAAATTGTTACAGAAAAATACATGATGCAGGGTGACTTACAAAGCAATAAAATCTGATTTAGTAGTAATGATAATTGATAATTTGATAATTGATAATTTGATAATTTGTGACTGAAGCAGATGAACTGTTTGCATGTACTCTTTTTTTTTTTTTTTGTCTTTATCAATCGTTTTCAGGATGAACCCCCAAGGCATGGCTGTGATGGTTGCTTGAAGCAAGAAACAGATATCCTCTTGGTGTAATTAATTTAATTGATCACTGGGAATCTGAGCCTCAATGAAGGTGGAGGAAGCCCCTACGGAGAACTGGAAAATGGTTTGCCCCTTAAGAAGGGTACAATGGCATTTTAAATGTTTTTTACCAAATACCAGGTCATGTGATAAAAGTTCATGGGTTAGGAATTAATTGAAAAATTATGAAATGGGGAAGAATGCACATTACGGGAGGCCTTGGAGAGCTACAACCTAAGCACCCTGAAATTTGTGGCCAAGCCCACAGAATATCTCTTAAGTAATTGGACCCATCTCAGATGACTGCTATTTTTGATACAATTTACCAGCCCCAGTAAGCTCCCCCAGCCAGATCGAAAAGGTATTCCTTTTATTAATCTTAGTCCAGGGTACTAAAGTGTATTCTGGGCAATGAAATGTTTAGCCTATGGAATAAGCTACAGAACTGAGGCTTTTGGTTTGGTTTGGTTTTGTGTTTTTGTTTTTGTTTTTTTTTTTAAAGGCAGGGTGCGTTTGTACCTGGGAGGTGGTACATTTTAAAAATGCTGTTCAAAAGATAATGTGCTTATATCTAAACTCTGTTATCTGCAACATAAAGGTTAACAGTTTTATATGTATCAGAAAACACATCTCTATGATGAAACATGAAATGTATAATAAAAATAATGGCTATAAGTATAGAACTATGTAAATGACTAAATCATATGTATAAACCTTAAATAAACAGTTTCATTTCTAAAGGTTACAGAAAACACTTTAAAATTTTACACAGTCTTTCCACCCCCTTTGGTTTTTAATATAATTGCAGTTTTAGAGCTAATCTGTCTATTCGTTTTGTAATTTTACTGAGGAACAATTTGGCTTGGGGACACTGTTACACTTTATCCCAACTGTGGTTCATGTTGTTTGAACAAGAAGTGCCTGAGTATATGTCCCCAATACCAGTATTTTTACCCCACCAACAGCTGTATATTTGTGGTGACCCTACAGCAATGTATGCAAAGAATGTATACAGTGGCAGTGCCTCTTCCAGAGAGCACCAGGAGCAAAACTGGATGTGGTCAACCCACGTATAATTTGCTCTCCTTGGTGGAGGTCTCACATAGACAGCACTTAAAGGACACTTTTTGTGTCTGGATAAGAGGAAGGTGGGAGATAGAAACCATTCAAAAGCTTTTGCTTATGTTCCCTGAAATGGGCTAAAAAGAGCAGCTCTTCTGAGACACAGCTTTGCAGCGAACATACACAGAGCTGTGTCATTATTAATTCTGAAAATGGGTTTACAGTAGTTAGGTAAAATATTTAGTTACTGTTTAAATATTTTGATGTATTATAGCTCATACACGAATTTTAGATGTCTACTGCACTTAACATTTCCAATTTAAATAACTAGTTTCGTTAACATTTTTAGTGATACAAGTTAATGACAAAAGGCAGTTAATACAGAGTGCAGTTATGAGACCAAAATACTCATGGTTTAAATTTAAAGAATCAAATGTTAGCATTTTCCTATAGAGAAAGGTTATTTGGGCGGTACTGGCATTATCGCCACCCACAGAGAAGGGGACTTGTTGGTTTTGTTGGGCAAGCAGAAATTCAAAAAAAGGAAGAATGTCAGTGTAGAGGGTTTACTTGCTGTAAGTGAATCACACAGGAAAAATGCTCATACCCCGAGTCATCGTAGTGACCTTCTGTGGTGGTTAGAAGGAGAAATAAGCATGCAATATTTTTGGCAAGTTAGAGGGTTTAGGTTGCTTGCTAGGTAAAATCAGTCTTGGTTATTAATGCAGTGGAAAGTTAAATTATGACCATGGAAATACGATAATAAGTGCTGTTGTAAATTAGACAGAAATGATTTTCTGTGTCTATTAAACATGATAATCCAATGTGTTAACTGTGGGGCTGAAGGGCTGCTAAGAAATGTGGAAAATTGATAAAATAAAGGATAAAAGTATGTTTAAGTAGGTGTTTATCCAAAGTTTCCTTCAGGAAGGTGCTTTTGGACACTACCATAATGCTTCTGACAAATCATGTCTGTTAAGATAAAAGTAAGAAACAGCATTCATCTAGTGGTAAATAGTGCTGTCTGTATCTCTGGATTTCTGTTTAAGCAAAGCTTTATAATAATTTTATTTGCCCTAGCTAGAAACAAACTTAAAAATTACTAATTTGCCACCCTTTAATGTTAGTTTAATCTGACAGCTCTGGGATGGTTTCGCCTGTTATACCTGGAAGAAACTACATAAAACTGATGGTTTTGGGTAGTTTCATGCCAACATGGGACTGCACAGAAAAGCCAGGTCCCAACATCACTGCATGTAGGGACAACTTGTTTCTGACCCTCAGTCTGACAACTTGAACACGGACTGAGCTAAACCCCAGCCTACCAGTACTCTGCACTTTGGCTTTTGAAACTTTCTGGATGAGATATAGTTTCAACATGAAAAGTCACAATACCGTGGTTTACAAGCAGTTTTGCTTTGTTTGAAGCAAAATTCAAAGCAAAACTCCTGGGGTATAGAACTGTCTGAAGCAAAACATTAAGAAAGTTAACACACAGACTCTGCAAACTGAACAAGCCAGTTTCGCTCAGCTCTTGAAATAACTCCTTTTTGCAAGTTCACTTTTCAATTGCATATGTGTGAGATGTCGAAAACGAGTTGGTTTCACTACCCCGTTGAAGATCTAAAGCATCACCCTCCGTCTGAGCAAGGTCTCGCTCTCTGTCTCAGCTGATACTTTAGACATCTGCCAAGAGATTAAATTTTCTCGGTCCCAGTTGAGTTACATTTAGCTTTTGTTCATCTGTAAAACAAGGGGTTTGAAGTAAGACCCAAATACCAGTCTGTATGTTTTTTGTAGTTGTATCCAGCTCTCAACTCATTTCCTAAATCTCTTAACAGCTCTCTAAATGACACCCAGTCCCAAAGCGGCAGGAGGCACTTCACCTCTGGGGGGGTCATCCCAGGACTCGTGTGTTTCAAGTTCAAAGCCTGGTTTTTCAGAGACACTGAACACCTGCTGCTGTTCCTCGCTGCTGCGGGAGCTGCAGGTGCTCATGTGAAGATCAGACCCCTCCGCCTGGGGTGCTCTTATTCACAGCGAAGCAACGAACAACCCTCTGCTCCGCTTTCACTTTTTGTAAAATTTTGATTCAAATGGCTTGAAGCAACCCTAAGAACAGCACCAAGATAGAGACACTTTTAGCGGAGCATTGCTGAGTGTGTGTGAGTTCAGACTGGTCAGGACTCCCTCGTTTGCTGGGCAGCTGATCCATGTTCTTTCCCTCAAAATACTGAGGGATTGAACTCCTGAGCTTCCGAAATTGCCACTGACAGAGAAGCAAGGTCTCAGCAGCAGCAGGGCTGAGTCAGCTTCTAGATGTAGATCTCAGACTTTGGCAGCTTTGTTGAGAAGAAATAGGGTGATGTTCAGGAAAAAAAATTAATATCAGATAATCAGTGATCTTCTGTGCGTATCTTTTGCTTATTCGTATGTCAAATTTTTGTGGTGAGCCAGTGCCTAGGAAAGTGGAGAATGCAAGGGGAAATGGCTGAGTTTGAAGGTTTAAGTGTATCTTGAAATACAGCTCACAGACTGAGTTACACGAGGATTATTGTGAGTGGAATTTACAATGTAATGTCTCACCTCTGCACAAGACTGAATTCTATATGGTGTGAGCATATATTACCGAAAAAAACAGTGGTGTCGGTGGAATGCAAACATTATGTGACTTTGCATATCACTTGGTATTTTAAGCCATAAGAGTTTCAGGTTTGAGTCATAGTAACTTGTAAGTAGGATATATATATATAAGCATAAATGGCATGCAAGCTGTAAGTAAGGCTTCTGCCTCGGGGTTATTTTTCCCTCGAATTGCAGATTTGGTTCTCTGTTATTGTAAATCATTGTAGCCTCAATGAAAAGTCAGAATTCAGATTAGATGCTTCCAAAATATGAAAACAAACCTGAACTAGAAACCTTTACAGTCTTCTATTTTCTTCTCTGGCCACTTTGATTTTCAGAGCCTGTGTTACACCTTTCTTACACCTCAGCATCTCCATGATGCTGCCTGCATGAAGCTGGCGTCAGGATTTGCCCAACCTCCGATTTACCCCATCGGAGCACTCAGCAGCATCTGGTCTTTCATTAGAGGCAGAAACTTTGTTAGCACTGCTCAGAGAGCACCTTTAACCCAGGATCTTTGAGCTGGAGAAGTTGGCACAAGTGTCTGCTAGCAGCAGAGCAGAGGCACATGTGGGAAATAGTTATTTTTCTTCTTTATTTCCTTCTAGTTCATCCCTTTGACTTAAAATGAGTACCTAGCCAAGCTCTGCAAAGAGTGACTTGCTGAACAGAAGACTGTAAGGTAGGATTAGAGGCTCCGCTTAAGAGAAAATCTGCCTCTGACTCGAGAACAATCCCACCACAAAATAAAATTAACTTTAAAAGTAATGAGATTTTCCACTGTTAACTTAATAGCAGCAAACCACATGCTCTAAACAATGTTTCTTTTTTTTTTTTTTTTTTTTTTTGTATAAGGACTCATTTTTAGTAATAAACCCCAGACTATTAGCCCTGCCATTTTTCCACTGCTGGAGGAAAGCGTGGACTCTTGCTGAGTTGTACGATGAATATCTCAGAGATATTTGAATCTGCCACCAATCGAAAGGCCTAAAATGCTAATGTGGAGGAGCCAGTTCAAGGTAGGGGAAATGGAAAAAATGGAGAAAAAGAAGAAAAATCTTTTTGGATCTTTAGCTCTGTTATTTTTTTAGATTGTATTTCTTCTGGGATCCCAAAATCTTCAGTAACAAACAAGTTTTCTTTTAAAAAGTATTAAGTTATCAAAGCATTTGCCAGGTCCTAATATTAAATCCTAGCAGTCAGCAGTGTTTAAGTTCAGCTATATCATTTTGCTGAGTAAGTCATGCTAAAACTTAAAGTTTTCCCCTCAAAATGATCTTTCCAAATGAGATTGATATTGTGAGAAAAAAAGAAAAAAGAGGAGGACGCCTTCATTATGAGGAATTATGGAATTAATTTTCTTTATACACTCTGTTTGCACAGGACATTTTTGTTAACTCTTAATAAAAATACCATTCAGCTGCTACTTTCATTGTTTTTATCCTGGGACCAATACAACATTGTCATTATTGGATATAAAGTGCTGTAAAAACAAATCTAATTTGTTAAGTTTATTTTGATAAGAAATAAATATAAAGGTAGTGCATAGTTTGTACAGTGCTGCTATCATAGGACTCCTGGGTATAATTTATATAAAGAAAATAAAAAAGCATACATAACTTTCTAGTTGATTTCCTTTAACAGGGCTAATTGAAAACAGTTTCTGTTATTTAAAAGTAATTTATTTTAAATATACTTTTTAAAACAAAGTTCTTATTGATATCCATTTTAAGTATAATATTATCTCAGTGTGGGATACAAGTAAAAGGTCAAATCTTGTAGGAGTATTTTCTGTATGACTCAGTTCTGATCACAGATAGACTTATTGGGGAAACCAAATTAGTTAACCTTTTCAGTACCAAAAGCTTGTCTTAACAGGCCACGATGGTTTCTTTCACAAATACAGAACTTCAAAGCTCATACTTTTGTTCTGAAACATGAAAAAGAGGGTGCTAATTTCCCTTTTTTTCTATCTGATAAGAGGCAAAGGCTAGTGACTATAGCAGGAAATCAGACTTGTTGAGGTTCAGTATATAGGCATAGAAAGCAATACGTTATTAATTTTTAATTAAGAGCTGTTATGCATAGTGGTACAGCAACAAAAACCTACAATTTTTTACTTCAATTATTCCTTCAATTTATGGACATTGTTAAAGGATATTTTTTTTCTTGTCCAGTAGCATCACACTTAAGTATGGATCTGATTACTGGAGCACTGAAAGACACTGTATGAACTAAATGGCTGTATGCAGCATATCTCTAGGAACCAGCCTCTTTCCATATTGCTCAATAGGTTGTTAAATTCCTGTCCCGCAAACTCGTTTGTGACATTTCTCAGAAGTCCTTTTGGCTCTGCTTCCTTCTTTGCTTCCATCACGGCAGCGCCGACAGTTCAGTGACGTGGGTTGTTTCCATACGTATGGTCAAACTCAGCACCAGAAACCGCCCTTCTTTTTTGAAGCCAAATCATCACAGAATCGTCGAATCTGGAGTGACTGAAAGGCTTTGGTGGACTTCTGACCTGAGACCACGCTCATGTCTGAAAATAAAACTGTCTCAGATGTTAATGAGCTGATGTTCTCTTCATGGCATTTGTGCAATCGCGCCTCTATCAGCATGATTTAATGTGGTAACTGGGGGACAGTTTGACTCATGAAGGGTTTTGCCTGCAAACTCAGTCCTGCCACCTTTACTCATTTTGCATAGCATATACTTTCACTGACTTGAGTGAAGATGTGGTGCTCCACAGCATTAAAAGTGCTGAAGCTTTTCTCCAAAGAGCTCCAAGAGAACTACATTTTAGACGTTATCTGGTGGAGAACTCTCGAGATGCAGATATTAATGATATTTCTCATATTCAGTGAAGTAAATGCATTAAAAATATCCAGTGGTGAGGGTACCTAGAAATCTGGTTTTGAAGGTCAGAACACTAGCTGAGCTGTAGCAATATCCTGGTTCTGCACAGCAAAAAGTAACAACAGAAGTCCGTAAGGCATGTCCCAGGCTGAACTCGAATGGGCTTGGGATGGAAGTTTTGTCAGCCCTGGTCATATACAGTGAAATGTTTGTCTCACGCTGGCAGTGGTAATGAACTTTTTTTTCTTCCATAATTTACAAAATACGAGCAAGTAGGTAGTTAAAGCATTTCCATTCTTCCATGAATGCAATAATTTTACATGGTATTTTCTAAGCAGAAAAGTAACTGGCACTTGGGGAATTGGTTTGTCACTCTCACAAAAAGTAATTTCATCCAAACAGTCGAAATAGTGCAGTCATCTGGGCAGACAATGCAGCACACTCAGCACACATAGGCAGTGAAGATAGCCTTTTATTCCATGAACAAGAGGTGATTGCTTTGGAAAACTCTCTGCATCACTTTTAATTATTAAAAGAGCAAATTCATGGTTTCTTCATGGGCTCATTAACTGCAGAGTATTTTCTTCTTTGTTCTATTGAAGTTTAGATTGGTTATTCATACTTCCTGATGGTGGTTATAAGAGGAGGATGACTGAGAATTTGGTAGGTGAGTTAATCTCATTTTTACTGTGTCTCTAGAGCCACCGCTTTCCCTTCATTTTACTTGACACCAAAGGCTCTTTACAAGTTTTGCAGAGTGAGACCAAAGTACCAACCTCCTGCATCCTTCCATCTTTTCTTCTGCCCTGTTTTTGCTGCTCCCCCTTTTTCTTCTGCACGTCTCATTTTTTAGCTGCCCTCACCAGCCTGACACTTGGGTCACTTCCAGACATGCCTCCTGCCTACAGATGTCCGGTGGGGTTGTCGTCACTTGAGACGGAGGAGTCAGTAGAGGGTGGCTAGGGGGTTGCTGACTCAATGGGGTGAAGTCCTGAGGTCCCAAGTGAAACCCCATCTCCAGCCCCATACCTTGAAAATGAGCATGCTCCTAGTGTCAGTAAGGATCTTCTCTTTTCTCACTGGCCAGTTATTTTCATGTGGCTTTTAGAGATGCTGATAAACTTTGAGATCCCTGTTGCATTTGACTTCCTTGACCAAGGTGTTCAGCTGCTTTTCAAAGGGGAAAGGCACAGATGTGCACACACAAACCCTGAAACTGCTTTATAAAAAGCTATAGATGGTGCAGAAATCTTTTTGATATTCTTGCACTAGTGGTTGTACTGAATACGTGTGTAGACTTTCAGCAGGAATTTTGCCCTGGCTGTGTTGTCTACATCTTTCTTTCTTTCTTTCTTTCTTTCTTTCTTTCTTTCTTTCTTTCTTTCTTTCTTTCTTTCTTTCTTTCTTTCTTTCTTTCTTTCTTTCTTTCCTTCCTTCCTTCCTTCCTTCCTTCCTTCCTTCCTTCCTTCCTTCTTTCCTTCTTTCCTTCCTTC
>VWYH01009141.1:885940-991037 GCA_013399365.1 Pampusana beccarii
CTCTTTCTTTCTTTCTTTCTTTCTTTCTTTCTTTCTTTCTTTCTTTCTTTCTTTCTTTCTTTCTTTCTTTCTTTCTTTCTTTCTTTCTTTCTTTCCTTCCTTCCTTCCTTCCTTCCTTCCTTCCTTCCTTCCTTCCTTCCTTCCTTCTTTTTTTTACACTGAGAGATAACTGAAACAGGCTTGTGGTGTGCTACCAGTCTCATTATCTAAGATGATGAGAATAAGGGAGATTGCAGATACAATACATCTTTTAACAGAGATATTAAAAAATTGTCATGATGTTAGAAAAGTACACAAACCCGCCATGATAAATCTTCCTGATGCACCTCACAGCTTCTGAGTTTTGCTGTGTACTCTCTCTCCAATGCTTCTGCTCATAAAAAAACATCTCATTGGCTACATAACATCTCTAAAGTCACCATTTAGCGAGCGGCTGGAGAGTCCATCCCTCTCCCCATTGCTGCCCTAGGTCCTGGATGTTCGTGCCCAGAGTTCCCTATGATCAGGAGGTGACAGCCGAGCCCCAGGCTTTGCTCAGCAGCTGAGCACCTGCTTCCTTTCCTGCTGCAAACCTATGGTGAGCATGGCTGTCACTCTGCCTGCCCTCATCCTGCTTGAGGAAACAGTTTCCAGCTTTTCGCAGTCAGGCTTGGAGAATGTTAAACCTTGCAGGGCTATTAGATGCTAAAATGATCAAATACCACAAAGATTTGTAGGGACAGGTGATTGTTTTAAGACAGAGGAATGTTATCTTATTTTTTCCCCAAATGTATATGTTGATCTCGGGAAAGATATTACCTCTTTCCACAAACCTCCCTGCATTTTTGGCCTTAGATTATCCCAGCTGCAACAACAGTAAAAGTACCTTCATCTTTTTATTATCTTTTCCATTTCAAGCCCACTAAATCACATGTTGATGTTCTCACTGCTGGCTGAAGAGGAGTGTATCTCACAAGGTTCCTGTCTTCATGTGGGATGTGGCACGATGCTGAAGAATACGCCCAGAGCAATGTAATGTGGGCTTCACCTGCAGCCAGGTACGAGGAGTGGAAGTTGCAGCAGCTGCCAAAGGATTGGTTCACAAAGGAGCTGGACGCTTGAGATCAAAAACAAGGAGCTGTGAGCATTTTGGAAGATCAGGACCTAGAGGTTTCTTTTGGCTTTAGCTTCAGGCAAAGCTGGATCTTCTCTTGCTGACAAAGAAATGGCCCTTTTTGACCAAAGTGCTAAAACGATTGAGGGTTTCTGCTTCCCAGTGTCTTGTGTTCCTGAGTACGGATGTCTGTCATTAGTGATTATGGACCTTAAACCTTTCCATAATTACTGTGGTTGCAGTTCTGCAAATAGGAAGCGATGGTGAGATCTGGTCACTGAGCATGGTCCTGTCATGTCTGTGGGTTGTGTGGTCTTCTCTGAACGTTGACCAAACACAGTGTCCCACCACAGCTGATTTTTCCCTGTAATATATTATCTCTAATAAAACTGAAGCCATTCAATTCACCCATTGCTCTCCCACTGCATTTTTACTTTCTGAGAATAAAAATTCAACTTTTTTTTTCAACAGGGGGAGACAATATCTACTCTTTTAATGTGCCCTTTGACGTATTGCCCAGCTGCAGAAAGTGCTCCAGTATGCAAGTATGGGAGATGCGTTTATGCGTCCGGTCATCTCTGCAATGCGTAACCGTCGAGCAAAGGCTGGGAAACTCTTGCGTGATGGCTGTGCCAATGGTGACCTGCCAGCACCAGCAGCCTCATCTCTTGTGGTGGAGAGGGAACAGGGGATTCCTCCCCAGTGCTGAGGGTCTCTTGGACCTCACAAGCTGGAAGGATGCTCTGTACATCTCCTGCTGTCTGCTCCAGCCCCTTTGCTCCTTACAGCCGGCACTCAGCTATTTGCAGGATTGTGCTTCTACTGACTGGAGAGAAAAAAACCTCATTTGCGCAGGATTTCTGTGTGTGCAAAAGGCCTACTAGAAAACGGTCGAAGCTAAAATGATCACACATGTCCTTCAGCTTAGGAAAAGAGAGCTCTAAGTGAGAGCATGTGTGCTCCGACTCTTGGGCTGAGAAAATGTCAGCCTGATGTGCTTGGGAAGTTCATATTGATACAAACAGGGAGGCTCCCTGCTGCCCACAGATTTCCCACATAAAAGTCCTACTGGTAGCCGTGGGAACTTAGCAGCAGCCACGCTGTGGCTAAAGTCACCGCTCTAAAAATGTAGTGAAATTAGTGTTCATAAAAGTGAAAAACACGCCACAAGAATGAAGAGGTTCTGATTCACAGCCATAAAATTTACATGAGTTCTGGCATAAAAAAGCACTAAATTTTGCAGTTTTTCTGGCTTTGGAAAGGGATTGCTGGTCAATTTTTAAAAAGATCCTTTCAGCAAAAATATTTGGCTTTTTGCAGATCAATTTTTTTGCACCAGAACGACCTCCCCCCAAGTCATGCCCATGATGTGAAGCTGGTCCTTCTCAGCAGCCCTGAGGAAAGGGCTGATGCTGTGCTGCACAGTGGCCTCTAGTGAAAATGAGTAGTTTGTTCCAGAATCTGCAAAATAATTTCCAGTAGCTGGGGTGTTACTAACTTCAGTTCTGCCTTGCGATCTCACCCTCACCTCACCCAAACTATGCCACTCACTTCACATATTTTTAGGACAAATTGAAAAAAAAAAACAACATGGGAGGGTATGATGGAGCAACAGACTTGTCCCAGTGTAAATCTGACATGAACTGGGACAGAGACAAAGGCAATACTAGCAATAATGCAGCTGTTGTAGCTTAACAGTGTCATTTAGCACCATTTTCAGTTCGAAGTTCCCTTTTTTGACTTTTTCTGCTATGTCTACCACAAGGAGATGGGATGGCTACTCCAGCTCAGGCTCTTGCTGCTAGGATTTGGGTTTGTATGTTGTGTCTCTGTTCCAATTACAGAGACTCACCCTCAAACAGGTACCCTTGCCCCTCGCAGGTTTTTTTCCTTGCACCACAGGGATCTGAAACAGCAGCTCTGTAGTCGAAGTGTTGGATAAGTCTCTGCCTGTGTCCTATCGAACCTGTTCTTGATTTTACAGGAGAGGTGTTACAAAGCGATGAGCATCACCCTCCCCTTGTTCCTCATGATGTTCCCTCTGCCATGATGCTGTTTTGTGGAGCAGTGGCCAAGCTGACCCCTCATCCAGCCAGCTATCGTGGTCACCGGACAGACACCACCTTCCCATCCCCCCCTGCCATGCTGGCAACAGCTTATGACAGCAGCAATCTTAAAAATAAAACAGGAAATGATTTCAATAGGGGATGCAGCGGCTGACAGAGAAAAGTGGGGTAGGTCTGAAGTGCAGTCGTTCTTTCATGTGAACGCCAGTGCCCTGCAGACATGTTGCAGGGGAATGAATGTTTGTGCGGCCTTTCATGTGGCAGAGACACCCGTGCTTATTTTTGCTGTTGCCACTACTGAGACCTGTTGTGGTGGCTGTCCTCCTCGCCCGGGTCCGAACGCTGCTGGTTGCAGTGCAGCAGCATTTTGCTGGGGCTGTGTGGCCCCAGGGTGCTATCAGCACATGCTTGGTAGTGTGTGGGTGTTGCCTGATGATTTGGCCTGTGTTCGGGCCACCGTGATAACCCCCAGACTTTAACATTGCAAGTACTCCCTTGCAGTAACTGCAGCTGGGATAGCTGTGCTCTGGCCCATAAACAATTCACTTGCTCACCACATTCCAGTATGAGATACCATTTTGGTTTGATGTCTGGCAGAAGCGTCTACCCAACTTACTATTTCTTCTGAGAAGAACCTTTGGCATCTGATTGGATTATTGAATGGGAAGGCTTTGGATGGCCTGGTCCTACACGTTGCTGAGAGCTCTTTATCCTCCCTGTTTTCTCTTGGGGGATCATCTGTAAGGAATCATAGAATCACAGAATGGTTGGGGTTGGAAGGGACCTCTGGAGATCATCTAGTCCAACTCACCTGCTCAGGCAGGTTCACCTAAAGCAGATCACACAGGAATGTGTCCAGGTGGGTTTTGAATGTCTCCAGAGAAGGAGACTCCACAACTTCTCTGGGCAGCCTGTTCCAGGGCTCCGGCACCCTCAAAGTAAAGAAGTTTCTCCTCATGTTTAGATGGAACCTCTCATGTTTCAGTCTGTGCCTGTTGCCCCTCATCCTATGGTTGGGCACCACTGAAAGAAGTCTGGTCCCATCCTCTTGACAACCACCCTTGAGATATTTATAAGCATAAATAAGATCCCCTCTCAGCCTTCTCTTCTCCAGGCTGAACAGACCCAGCACTCTCAGTCTCTCCTGGGTGAGTGCTGCCCCAGAAATGCCAAGCAGTGGGAGACTCTCAGGCTAAAAGATGTGTCTTGGCCTCAGAAAGCTGAGTATTTTCTTGGAGGCAATGTCTTGGGCTTGGAAACGCACTTTTGGTCTGCTTCCACTAGCTTTGTATTTATAGTGAACATTTATTTCTCTCACCAGCTGGGTTAAGTGTTTTTTCCTGTATCATTCAAATGTTTAGAATAGAGGTTCAAATCCATCTCTGCCTTGAAACACAAACATACCATATCTGGGTCAGGAAATCCTTGACCTCCAAATCACTGGAGGTTGACAGAGTATATCATGGTAGTTTTATTATGGGCTTGCCCTAGTCTTGTACTCTTCCCTAGGCATCTGCTATTGCCAGCATTAGAAGCGGGATATTGGGCTAGAGGGACCTTTGGTCTGACCTCCTATGGACTTTTTATGGGTTTTTTTTGTCTTTATCTGGGGCCTCCAGAGGCTAATAAAGATTTTGTAAATATAAAGAGTTCATTGTGATCCAAGAAGAAGTCGTGAGCATAGGAGGGCTCTCCCAGCCCCGTGCTCCCTGGGAGCAAAGGTCCGATAAGAGAAGTGGGTGTCTGGCAAGTGCTGATGAAACAACTTCCAAAGTCTATCAGTTGCTAGATAGATTGTCCTCAGTGGGTAATGAAAATAACTGTTCCTGGATACTTCTTAACATACACTTCTTCATACAGTGCATGATTTGATAATTTCATACACTATGTAATTTATCATTTAGGTTTGCTTCTAGCATTGTCCCACAGCCCCACTGGAAACAGCAGATCTACCTATTTCCTTTGGCTTCTTAATTGGTTTCTTCAAAGAACAAAGCAGTCCCCGAAGAGGTCCCATGTCCGCCTTGTCAAGCCCTGAAGGCCTCCTGAGAAGTGTGAGTACCAGTGCTTGTTATTTGCTGTTATCTAAGGGGAGCAACTCCAATGTCATGAAGCTGTGCAGGGGTGTCAGGCTCACTGAGACACATGGTGTTTGTGGAGATGAGCTGGAGATGAGATCTGAGATATCTTCTGTGCACCAGGAAATGCCAAGGGGGTTTTGAGACAACAGAAAAGCATCTGCCAAGACTCCTCTGAGCTTGTTTTCTGCATGCTTCTTCTCTCTGCTTGGTCAGGGGGAGCAAATGGGACAGAAATCCCTTGTGTAATTCAGTTTTCCTTTCCACTTTTCAGTTTGTTTCTGAAAGACATTTCTGCATAAGGAGGAACATCCTCACAGCTGAGAAAGGACCTCAGCTGGGTGATGGGGAAGGTTTGACCAACTGGCCCAGATACCTAACCCGTGCCTGCCTCCCTTCAGGGCTTCTGACCCAAAGCTGCTTAGCCAGATGAGAGGAGAGGAAAGAAAAAGGGCAGAGTGGTTCCCACAAATGATGTGAAAAACCTGCAAAATAATCAAACAAGGATTTTTTTAAAAATCTGTTCGTTTTTCTATCTTCCGTTGCTCTTCCAAGACTAGAAGAATCCCCCTTAGTATGACATTAAGCCCGTAAAGAGTCCTATTCTCTTTTTAGTCAGATGTTGTTGAAGGGTTTAGAGCTGTGGTTTCTAAGTCCTGCCTGAAGCTGCTTAACCTTCACTTGCTCTGTTACAATCCCTGGGTCCTGAGCAGGAGCTTCAGTATTGACACTTGTAAAGAAGATGCTATTTTTAAAATCAGACTCTACATTCATGTTTTTCATGCTCCCAAAATAGTCCTGAAGATTCAGATCTCTGTGTGCCCAACCCTGCCACCCCCTGTGCCAGAAAGGGTGACAGCCCTGCCCCTGCAGCCAGCGCGCATCAGCAGCAGGGAAAATTCAGTAGAACTCATCCAGTTACCCTAGGAGGGAAAAAGAAAGTTCTACTTGTACAGTTGGTGCTTTCCTGCATATCGTACAGCTTTAAAAAAATCCAGTTTTTTAATCAGAATGAGCAAAGTGGCTGGTCCTGCTTAAAAGCTTTCTAAGTGACACGTTATAGCTTAAAAAGTGTCTATAATCTGCTTAAAGTGAGTCAAGTGTCGATGCAATATGCAACCTGAAAAAAACACTTTACATTGAAAAATACTCGCTTCTTACAAGGGCAATTGAAATGGCTGGTGAGGATTCTGCTGTGAAACTGGAAAACACCCCAGAAGCAAACCCACAGCAACCCATGAAGAGCGTCAGCCTCTCTAGAAAGTTAAAAATATCTAAACATAAGTAAGCGCTTTTAAAACTAATATGGCTCTCTGTGCATGCATCTCACTTGCCTAATCTGTGGGGATCCTTGTTACTCATTCAGGGAGGGAGGTGAAGATCACTGAAGTCAATAGAAAGACGCAGAGTGATTTCAGGCAGTTTTAGGTGAGGTCATGCACTTCACGCCTTCTGACTGCCAGCGTCTTTGGCGTTCACTGCCATCCAGGTCTTTGGTGGCCTCTACAGCAGTTTCTGAATTGCAGTGAGAAGATGAATTTCTGGTGTTTCACATTTCTGATACACTGGCCTGCCCCATCCCCCTCACACTGTGAGCCCGCAGCTCCCACAGACATGGTCAAGACCATCCAGGTAGACCTGGAAATCACGACTTTTGAACTTCTTTCAGTAACAAAAGCTAAAGGATGTTTTTCTTACCCAATGGCATAAGGTATGAAGGTTTATGGAGGGATTAATAGTGTCCTTTACAAATGCTGAAGTCATGAACATGCACGTGACTTGAGTGCAACCAGGGTCAGCACACAGGATTTGCCGAAAGGCAGCAAACACACAGGCTCACCCAAGTGGATGGGTTTGACTAAGCTTCATGGCTGGGGAATAAAAAGGGTGAAACTCCAACGCTACAGTTTACTGCCTGGTGTTTTTTAACACAAATACGTCCACAAAATAGTTGATGTCGCAGTCACTTTTTGTGAAGCCGGCTGCAGTCGCCGATCAGGTTACCCAGAGGTGAATGCTGCGCCCGGGCTATCTGGGCTCTCCCCACGGCTGGGGCTGGTGGGGGGGCTGCATCCCACAAAACCCCACTGCGGAGGACGGGTGCCAGCAGCAGCACCGCTCTCCCCGGGTGCTCCCAAATTGGCTCTGGCTGAGCAAACCGGGGTGCTCTGCAGGTGGGGGCTCGGCGCGGCGGTGGGGACAGGGACAGCTGTTGAGCACACAGACAGCCACCCACCCACAATGTCTGCAATGCACGGCTGCTGCTGGGCCGCATTACAGAGGTGCCTCCGCAGCAGCACATGGGCTGGCTGCGATACCAGGCTCGGGCAATATTTTACAAGTTGTTTTTTTTTTCTTTGGTGCTTGCAAGCACAGGCACGCTTTTATGGCATCTGGAGCATTTCGCTGAATGATTTGGTAGTACGCTACTGACCAGACAGCACATTTCCAGATTTAGATTATAAGAGGAAAACAGCAAGTGGTAGGTTCAGGTGCAGGTCAGTGGATATGTTATACCAGAGCTCTGCCGCCGAGCACTGGAGTACTTGTGCTCCCCTGGGACCAATACTGTAAGCTGTGCTCAATAGAGATGGCCTAAGGTGTTTGCTTTTATGATTACTAGTGCCATTCACACTGGGAAAACTGCTGTTATCACGTTGTAAACATAATTTTTAATATAATGGAATCTTTTTGATTGATATTTGGGCTTCAAACAGGAATGGAAGATGTTAATTTTCTCCTGTTCTCTAGATGTATTAAGCAGCATTTTAGCTGGAGGTTTTCGGCAAGGAAAAGAACAGTAGAGTTAGAGAGAATATTCTGAATCTGCTGATAGGCTTGTTTTTAAGTAGCCACTAGTACCAGCGAGCACAGTTTGGAGGAGGAAAGCAAAGAAAAGCTGCAACCCAGACCATGAAAACCAAAATCGGTGCCGATAGCCACGCTACAGATACGCATGGAAAAACAAATACTGCAACACAATGCTGTTGGCATTCAGCATGAACAAGCAGCATTTAAATATCTCTCTTGTAATAAAACCTGAGTTTACAGACAGAATAAACCAGCTTACTGACCTGGCTCATATCCACCACCTAAAAGGTGGTGGGAGAGTATCTTCTGATGGTCTGAAGAGCAAAGCGAATCCCAATAATAATGTTTAGTAATTACAAACTGGCCTTGAACACTGCAAAGTTTTTTCAGATTAAATTCTGTTTAGTTAAACTTTAGATCACCTTTTGCAGGGCAATATTCCCTTTAAAGATAGACCCAGGGCTGCACGAACCCCCTCAGCCTGCTCTCCGAGTGTAAATGGTTGTTGCCAAAAGCATGACGGGTACAATATCACCAGAGAAACCCGCTTACCGTTTCGTTGCCACGAGGAATAAAGCTCCCTTGCTCACTCTCGCTGGGCTGAACTGCTTATAAAAGCACAGCCTAGGCCCCAGGCTGGTGTTTGCTGAGTAAGATCTGGCCCGTGTAGGAGTCACTCATGAGTAACCTGCCTGGAGTTATGGTTCAGGTTGCTCATGGCTCTCCCACATCTTTTAACGCAACGGTACTTTTAATGTCAGAGTGTGTCATGCCCCTGGGGGTCGCTAATCGTGGCTTTTAGGAAGGTGGTCCCTGTCCCCAGGCAGAAAGGGGATGCGAGAGCTGCCGCTGCCTAGGGGTGGCGGGGGGCGAGGGACAGGGACGGGGACCGTGCCTGCACCAGCCGGGGGGAATCACCTGCCCCCAGCACAATGTGCTAACTTGACTCTATTTGACATATTTATTTTTGTGGCAAG
Organism: Pampusana beccarii; assembly: GCA_013399365.1. Lineage (NCBI taxonomy): Eukaryota > Metazoa > Chordata > Aves > Columbiformes > Columbidae > Pampusana > Pampusana beccarii. Next base: position 894,966 of record VWYH01009141.1, read on the forward strand.
GAGACTCGGAGTGGCTGGAAAGGTGGAGTATCTGCAGCTTTGGTGGCTTGGAGCTCTGATTCATCCTTTGGGAAGGCTGGCTTTGATGCAGCAGTTAAAAAACATGATAAAACACATGCACACTAGCACTTTTAGGTCAATAATGATTATTTTTGAGGATGATGCTTTATTCCCCTCAGAGCAGCCCGAATCCCATATTCCTGCCTTAGCTCTTAATCAGACAAACCTCCTATGAACCTGCTCCTATCTGGACTAGAAATGACCAAAACCTTCAGGTCTTGACCCAGAAGGTACGAAAAGATGCTAAAATGAAGGTTCACAGAGCTACATCCTTTTTGTTTAACCCAGTTTCTGTATGACACAGGCAAATCTGACTGAGCGACAGTGTGTTGCACATAGGGGAGATGCTGTTCATTGAGAAGGCATTTGTGTCATGCCCATACTTCTTGCAGCACATCCCGCTGCACGGGACCCCTCCTCTCACCCTTGCTCTCATGACGGGTCTATGCCGAGGTGTGGGAGGAAGGGAAAAGGAAATGTGTAGATCTCCTTATCTGAAATAAATGGTCTTTTTTTTGGGTGCCAGACAGTACAACAGGCTTGGGTGGTGGGAGGATGGGGGGCACCTGCATGCCTGCCCATGCCCTGCCAGCCCCCGCCTGCTGCCCCGCCTTGGGACTCCCGTGGTTTTGCCCAGCCCTGGGGCAGGGTCTGGCCTCATGGAGGGGCTGCAGCCCTGTGCCACATGCAGGAAGGTGACATTTTACATTGCGTCTTGAATGTCGTTGACAGATGTGGAGAAAACCTCAGCACCTGTAACCAGACAACTCCTGACTGACGACACAGCTTGTGTTCCGGAGCAGTGCTAATTATTCGAAGCAAAGGTAGCAAAAATTCAAACTCCCAAACCTTTCCCAGGAGATGCCCTTTCCCTTTGCCTTTCCATATTGTGCTCCTCCAGCACATCTGGTTGGCCTCCATGCCCAAACCTGCCCTTGCTGAGGTGCCCTTGGCTAGAGGTGCCACAGGACATGGCAACCTGCTGGCACACGGGGGCTGCAGCCTTGGGGCGCGCAGGCTGTTCTGTCAGTGAAGAGTTAAATGAATCCTAACAAGGCGAGAACAGCAAGTGGGAACCAGTGGTATGTTGCTCAACTGTTTTACTTGCTCTAATCGCTCAGATTTTAAAGCAAAATAGAAAGCTGAGCTTAATGAATTGCACTACCTTAATGTGTCCTACAGTTAGCAAGAGGTGACAATAGAAGCTGGGAGGGGGTTCCTAAGCGGCTTTGCAGAAGGCCACCGGAAGGACGGAAAGTAAAGCGCTGGCACTGCTGGGAGCAGGTGTTGTAGCGACTGCAGATGCAGCTGCAATTGCAAGCAGCCTTATTTTGAATATGAAAACTTCAAGCTGGGAGGCACAAGGCCTGGCTGAAAGGGGGAAGGAAGAGGAGGAAGGCCCATGCTAAGTGTGCTCGAAGCACTGGAGCTGAGTTTGCATCTCACAGGCTGAGCACAGCTTGGCTACGCCAAGCAGCCAAACAGCCTCCCCATGACCTTCCCTGCTGCAGTGCTGCAGACATTGCTTTAATAAACTGCTGTCGCTGCAAAGAGATTAGAAGTACCATGATTCCATGAAAGCCCAAGGAAAAGTAACATGGAAAAGCCTCCTGCTATAAACAAATGCATTTGAACAAATGCCTCCTGTCCAAAATCAACAGGCATAGATAGAGCTGGTTGTCCATATTTCTGCGTATTCCGGTCTTTCTATGCCACCTATTCGCTGCTCATGAATCAGTGGCAATTTTATCCCACTGTTCATCGAAAGATGCTATACCATAAGATCCTACATCTAAGCTTATTACGAGGCAACTCTTCTTTTGTAAAAAAAAATTGATAAATTGGATATTTTGGTCTGCTTGATTGTTTTAAGTTGTTGGATTATTAAATAAGGATTGAATCTAAGACTCAAATAATTCTCAATTCTTTGCAGATCTCAGCAACAATGGGCTAGCAGAAAATAGAAAATTTGATCCAAACACTTGGGAACATAAACTTCTTCCACTCGAGGCTTTGTCTTCTTATGTCTTTGTAAATTATTTTTCATTTCTATGTCACTATAGAATTTTCAGCCTTCCTCACAATATGCAGGACTTATTAATAGAAGCAGGTCTGTTGTCTTTAAGAGGCTGACATGTTTGAAAGTGGTAAAATCCATCAAAAAATATATACCAATGATAACTACTGTTACTGCTAAATATGTGCAATAACTTAAACTATGTATTTTAACCTCATTAAATAAATACTAGAATTGTTTCAATTTTATGTAAATACTCAATTACATTGATACACAATACACAATAAATAGTAAATCTGTTGTTTACTGCTACTCCTTATTACTGAGTTTTATGTCTGGTTTTGTTATTAGTACGAAGTCTATTTTAGGTGAAAATTCTTCAAATGTCAAAACATGACTAAAATGCAGTAAACTGCAAGTAGAACAACCACATTTGAAAGAATGCAAAAAGCACTTTGGGAAATTGTTATCTTTACAGTGGTATCTTTGCTCTATGTATTTACACAAATACACAGAAAGATATTATATATTAATGACACAGGAAAATCTTACTCATCTCTGTAGAAAAACAGGATAGAGATTTCACATGTGGCTCAGCTCTAGGACGATGTGATATTTGTGTCTGTGCTGTTTTCAAGATGCACTTTATCTAACGCTGGAAAAGGGTATGGTTTGGCTGACTAAACTCTGGAGTGATGTTGAATGATAAAAGCGCTAAGGGGAATTTTTGGGGCGTCTAAAAGACAACGTATTAGACTCTGTAGGTGTAAAAAAAAAAAAAACAAACCAAAGAGACTTTTTCTGGTGGTTGTATAAAAAGCTTACTGACATTTTGTGACACAGACCAGCCTACCTCCATACCTTTAACCCCTCCTTGCAAAATGCAGCTGCCTTAGAGCAGAACGCAAGCTCGCTTGCATAGAGGTGTTATTTTGGTACTTTGGCTCATCTCGCCCCTCTTCGGGAGTTTTTTTTTTGTGCCATTAGTGCCCCAAACTGGAGCAGGTAGTAGTGCACACAGGCAGGACCAGTGAGAAGGGTAAGCATACAAACCCGACAGCTTGTCTGGGATTTGCACCACTAGTTATCTGCAAAACACTCCGCATCACAGATGTTTGAGAGTTGAGGCAAACCCTGCACCAGTTTCAAATGCTGGGGAGGGAGGGCTCTGTCAAACCCACCCTGCCATGGGGGCTGCCCGTGCTGAAGGGTGGCTCCTTGGCTGGAGGAACATGCTGATCTGGACAGCTTCTGGGAGAAGACCTGCCAAAGAAAGGCAGCCTTAGCTAAAAGAGCCCCCGTACCCACAGGCATGGTATGGAGATAAAGGTCAGTGGGCTGGTGGGGATGGTTGTGTGAACAGTGCACTGCAGGAGAGATTTGTGTCAGGAGAAGTAGTTTTTGTGTAACGGTGATGGATGGGTCTAGATGGAGATGAATGGTGATGGATGGTCTTCTCCAGAGTTTGCTTCTCCGGGTGGGCTGGCTCCTCTCTGCAGTGAAGCTGGAGTATGGTGGCACTGTTGCTAATGCTGAGGTTTGAGCTAGCTCTCAGATCCAGGATTCCCAGAAGCCCCCCATCCTGTCTCAGCTGTGTGTTTGAGGTCTCAGTGAAGCTCGGGGGGGGCTGGACTTTCTCCTGGGCTGCCCAGGTACAGCCAGAGGTGGCAGGGTCCTGAACCATGGGGAGGCTCTGGGCAGGCTTCATCCCATTCAACTCGTGAGCCGCTTGATGGGGAGAGTGACGTGTGCGTAGGAGGTAGGTTTCAATCTTCAAGGGGCTACTGGAGTTATTCTCTGCAGGAGCCATTTGGTTTTGGCTCTAGAGGGAGCTTGGCATGAGCAGGTTTGCTGTTCTTACCTCCTCAGAGTCATCCAGGTCAAAATAGCCCCTTTGACCCAAGCTGTCACTCCCTGTGGGTGTTCAGACAGACTCTTGGTGGCCACAGCTCTTGGTGGAGGGAAGTGTACTCTTAGGTCTTCTCGTCTTGCAGTGTAGCCCCTGCTCCTGGAACATCACCCATCTCTACCTACTACTGTTTCAAGGCCTTGCTTCAGGAGCAATGGGGAAATTCAGGTCCCAGTCAAGTTAAGGAATGCAGAGGGAGATTGTTTTCCGTGGTATGAAGCCCGGGCTTCCTTCTTTCTGATGTTAGACCTTGATTTCAGACCACCAGAGAAAAGATGTGATTGCTGCTGATCTTTGTGGAGTCCCAAGTCCATGCTGATGAATTTCCCAAAAAAGCTTTGCTGCTTTCTTTGCTGCTGTCCTAGCCCCTGACTACACAGCAATCCCAGGTGTGAATATTTTTGGAAAAATAGCTTGGCTCCAGCACAGTAAACAAAAGCTTGAAAAGTCAGCGGTCCTCTTTCCATCCCCCCAGCCTTGTAGAAAGCACCTTGGGAACCAAAACAGAGCACGATTAGAGTTGAATCTTGGGTTTTCTTTAGCCAAAACTTATAATTTAGGGGAACAGATTTGTGAATGTTGAATAACTGGGATTGCACTACTCTATATTCTGGGCCTAGCAAAGCCAGAGAGGGAGGTCTACAGGGGAAGGCAGAATTAAGAGCTTTGAGACAGGAGAATAAAACCAGGGAGAATTGCTGGGTCTGAATTTTGTTTTCCACCAGCTAATCTCACTCAAAATTCAAATTGAAATCTGAACAAGAGGACTTCAGGATTCTAACAAACACCAGCCTGGATGCAACAGGCTTAGTGTTTTTTCTCCTTCTCACTGAACCAGGGAGGTTGCCAGCCAGGTGTGGGTAGCAAACCTCTCAGGTATTGATTTTCAGTCTGTTGGTCTTGAAAGAAAAAAACATGTCTTTAATGTCGCCAGGCACTGTCTCAGAGCCCACAGTGGCTTGCAGGGTATTTCTGCGCATCGTGGCAGTGAAGACAATAGAACATCCTGTGAAGTAACAGCCTTAGCAAAACACCACAACAGAAAATTTTGAAAAACACACTTCTCTGTTCCCTATTTCACACAGACTTTTGGTTATAAACACAGACATACTGGATCTGAAATCGCTTTCTCTTGTGATTTGGCTTCTTTTTAAGCTTCAAACCATTTAAAGCTCCACTCCCCTCCCTCAACCTCTGTTGAAGCTTGATGTGGGAGAATGTAGGCTTTTTTCCTACTGCTTTCAGTCACTGTCTGACATGTTCTGAATGTGCCTTGATGTGTCCGCTGCTTTTAATATTGCTGGCTAACACAAAGCACTCAATTTGTTCCCTCCTACTGACAAACACAATTTGTATTTCCTTAGAGAAATTTTGCTGTATTTTGCAGGGAGATTATATGGGAGAGCAATGTAACAACCTCCATAAAATCACTGCTTGCTGCTCACTTAGTCGATCAGTTTCCCTATGGTATTGCATGCTTATAGACCGGGGCACCTTGCATGCTAAGAATTGCAGTAGTAGACCTTTACACTTGCAGTTGCTCCTCTGAAGTTGATGGAAACTTTATTTATTCTCCTCAACTTACTAGTGCCTGTCTTCAGTGCACTTCGTGACACTGCGCTGTTGGAAGTGTAACCTCAGGAATGGAACTTGTTATTGAGGTGCTGCAGCCTGCAGGAACAAAATGGCATTTTTACCATTTTTTTTTTTGGTGAGGCGTCTGTTCCCAGTCTGGGAAAAGACCTTTTACCAAAATACACCTCCCCTGTGTTTGGCCTATGTCCATGTCCAGCCTTATTGTATTTAAAGTTTATTGCATTTCTCTCAAAGCTGGCTGAACTCTGTTGGTGGATGAAATGCTTCCTTTAATGTCTACTAAGTTTATGGCTGCAGCAACATCATTTTAATATCTTTTGGGATGGATGATGCTCTATGAAGAGAACGATCTGCCAGAGGTTCAGGGTAGGTGTTGACCAGCTACGTTGCTCACTCATGCAGACTTTTGCTGGGGTAGCAGTATGAAAACAGGAAACTATGTGGGAAATGTTAATGAAAATTGACAACAACAGCTCAAAAGGTGTTTGATCCACTGTTCAAGTGTATGTAACTATTACAGGATGAGGAAACAGGAAATATGCTGAGGGGGAGGAGATGAGAACAGAGAAATGTAAAAAGGAAAAGAAGACTGAACTTGAAAAATTCCAAGTCACTCTTCTAAGTCAGCTGGCATGCACGACACATTTGTCACAGCACACAGCTCCTCACTTAGGTGTTACACATGTAAAACCTAAGGAGCCGGAATTGAGGTCCTTCAGCAATAAATTCCATTGTGGCACTGAATACAAGACCAAGTTAATGCCAGAAAGAAAATCTCCAAATGAAGCAAAGAGTTATTTCCAAGCAAGGGTTCTAAAATTTTCAAACCAAAATCAGCTCTCTGTGGTTCCAATTTCTTCAGAATCTGCATTTGTTCACAGGCTCGAATAAATGAAATGCCATAGTGCTACTCCTATGCAGAAGGAGTATTACCACTTCGTGATCACTTTTATCTCTCCTCAGATCCCCCACACATCACCCCATGTTCTTTCACAAGTAAATGAGTCAGAAAAAAAAAAAAGAAAACCGAACAACCACACACCCTCTTTTTCCTGCTATGTTGTATTGCAGTGGCTTCTCTGCCTTCTTCTCATTGAGGTTTGCATGATGAGTTTCCTAGTAACCCACTCTGAAGTGTTACTGAATGAAGTCTAGCAAATGTTGAAAGAACTGTTCAGTGGAAAAAAAAACTTATTAATTTGGATGTAAGAACAGCAAATTCTTCCCTTATTTTACCTTTTATTAGCAGCATTCAACACTTTTTAAATACGTGAAGCCATGATTCACAGATATAGACCAAGATACTGGGCTCCAGAGTCAAAAGTGTTTGGTAGTTAGTAAACTAATTGTGGAGTTCAGGTCTGCTGATTTTTAGCCTCTGGCTCATCTCCATTGAATGATACTGTTTCCTGTGACAAATACACTGAAAGTAGCCATTTTCTACTGTGTAGGACACCTATTATCTTCCTTAAAATGTCCCTTGGACCTTTGAAAATGGGGAATAGTAGTTACAGGACGCACACTTCCTTCTAGCTATGGGCCTACACAAACTGATGGGACTTTGTGTCTTCAAGAGAGGGGGCAGAAAGGAGATGTCCCTCTGTTGGGAAGGCAAAGAAACAAGGACTGTCCTGGGGGCCAAGAACAAGAGTTTCCAAGCCACAGAAGCAAAGGAGATTGTTAAATATCTTCTGGTGCTCAGGAGCTTGTGTAGGATTCATCTGCCTCAGCTTTGATGAGAGGGTTCAGAGAAGGATTATGAAGCTGGGTCTGGAGCACAAGTCTGATGAGGAGCAGCTGAGGGAACTGGGGCTGTTCTGCCTGGAGAAAAGGAGGCTGAGGGGAGACCTGATCGCTGTCTACAACTGCCTGAAAGGAGGTTGTAGCATGGAGGGTGTTGGTCTCTTCTCCCAAGTAGCAAGTGATAGCACAAGAGCAAACGGCCTCAAGTTGTGCCAGGGAAGGTTCAGATTGCATATTAGGAAAAAAATTCTTCATGGAAAGGGTTGTAAAGTAGTGGAACAGGCTGTCAAGGGAAGTGGTGGAGTCACCATCCCTGGAGGTGTTTGAAAGGTGTATAGACAAGGTTCTTAGGGTCATGGTTTAGTGCTAGAGCTAGGTTATGGTTGGACTCGATGATCTTGAGGGTCTCTTCCAACAGAAATGATTCTATGATTCTATGATCTCACTGCCAAAGCCACAACTAGGACAAGACAGATACACCAACCTGTAGCAATATATTAGTTTTCGGGCACCCACTGCAAAGGGTAGCAACTGAGATTTCAGTGTTTAGCTTCTGAATTTCTAAAGGGCAGACTCTTACCCTTTGTCCCTCCCTTTGAGAAGGAGCCTGCCCAGAGAGGAAGAGGATGGAGGCTAATGGGGGCTCTCTTTGAGGCAGGGCTTCCTCATGACACAACCACTCGTTCCTCGCTGCTGTTGGTTTAGAACAATGCTTTGCCTTCTGCTGGTTTGGCAGATTCAGCGAGCTCTGGCAGGAGCTGACTGCCTTTGATGTCTAACATAGGCTGCACTTTCTTCAGGAAGGTAAGTAGATGGATGTGGTGTCTCTTCTTGGCAACTCAGACAAGACGTGTGACCACCACAGCTTGGACACACCTGTGTGCTTGTTTCCTTCCCTGTGATTTTAATCTCTTGGCTCTATGGGCAGTGGGTCAGGCCTGGCCTTGCTTAAGCATCTGACTCACACACTGTGTGTGCTCTGCTGTGTTTTTTCACGGAGACAACCCCTTTTTGTGGAAGCCTGTTGCTTGTTGATACAGCTATGACAGCTTGACATGTAAAGATTTAATGGAACCACATATTAAACTGCCCCTGCAAAATTTGCCAAGTATCATAATCTGCTTGTTTGTTGTTCTTTGAAACGATTTTAGTGGAGGCTGGGAGAAATGCAGTGCTACAACTCTTGATAGCCTTGTTATGCTAAGCACACAAGCATGTGTTCCACAGAGTCTGTGTATGTATGTACATACATATGCCCCCCACCCACAATTGTACCTGTCCTTCATCTGATGTTGAAGGTTTGCCCCATTTAAAGTGCAGAAGTCAATTGTTTATAGCCTTTAAAATACCCCTCCCTCAGGGCCATGATATCATTCCTGGCATCCCATGAACTTCCTCCAAAGTGCTTTCATGTCTTCCTATGTTAGACAGAATAATGAATTGCCAAGTTTATTCGTAAGTAGAGTGAAATATCACTTTCATGTTGGACTGTCATGCTGGAGACAGTGTGCCTAGTGATGAGCCCCCTTTTCATCATCTCCCAAAGGCAGGAAAGATAATACACAGTCACCAATATGAAACAGGCTTTTTATAGAGCATGATTTCTCTGTGACGCAGTCTCGTTGCACGTGTTTAACTCTACTTTGGGTAGTGATATTAAAAACAAAGTAATCTCGTGGCTGATGTCATGTCATGGTGCCCTTCTTTAACACTGGCTGTGAGCATGAAAGCACTTCCACTAGTCTTTTTTTCTGAAAGGCAAAGAAAGCAATATCCAATTTCATTAGTGAGTAATCTTTTATCTCCCTGGTGCAGTTCATTGGTTTCCAACTTGCTCCATCGTTTTTAGCCTCTTTTGACCATGTTGCTCACTGTGAACTGGGGCAGCTGGTGTTTGTGGCTGGCTTAGGAAGGCACTGGGAGCTGAGAAACCTGCCTAACACCATGTGTCCTCATGGGCTCTTAGGGGGAAGCCTTGTTTGTTGATGCAGGAAAGAAGGAAAAAAAAAGGTCAAGTGCAGGTGGGTTATGTGCCCGCGGTTTGGCTGAGGCAGTCACTGGTACCAGCAGCAGGAGGAAAAGCTTGGTGTGGAGACAGTAACAAGGCGTAAGGGGTGGAGAAGGATGACACATGTGGGATGCAGGGTGAGGTAATTCTTTCCAGTTGTCCTTGGTCCTCCTTTTTTGTCTTTGTGCTTTCCCAGCAGCAGTCTCCTCTTTGAAACTCTTTGTCTCCTATTTTCAGGCAGAAAACCGCAGTGGAAGGCAGCAGTTCGAGGAGACCCGTGTGCTGCTTTACTTGTGGACAGAGGGACTGACTACCTTGGACTAATGATCTGAAAACCAAACAAACCCAAACTCCCCCAAAGCAAGCTGTGAAAAACTCCTAATGTACATTGGATTTTTGTGAATGGAAGCAATAATAAATGTTTAGCTAGAGGGACCTTCTATAAACAATTTCCTTTTTCTGTTCATCTGTTCATTAGAAAATGAGAGTGGATGTAAATGATTCCAGCAAGCGCTGGTTGACATAAAGGCAGGATGTAGATGAGCAATTGGCAGAGATGATATAAAAATCCTGCGGGAGCTCAACAACCTGCAAGGCTTAGCTTTGAGTGACACAGTCAAGGTTTGTGGAGGTGCAGAAGATACCTCATGTGCACAGCCTATTGCCAGGGTCAGCTCCAGAGATAGCAGTGCAACATCATTTTCAAGAGTGTTCAAGGCCTTACAGGCAGAAAAAACCAACCCCATGGCACAACACAAAGTATATAGTGCTGACTGATGGAGAGCTTGACCTTGACAGTCTCTTGTCCTATCAGAAAACTCATAGCAATGAACCCTTGGCTGTGCTGGCCTGGTGCAAACTGGCAGACATAATGCATGGCTCTAGTGAGGTGGCACAGGCAGCAGAGACCCAGTATTAAGTCCATTCTTCCCTGCACTGCCTGCTGGTATCCAAGCACAGAATACAAAAAAGGACAAGGTACAGGGTAAGCTTAAGAAAAATCCATTTAAGTGTGACATTTCTCATGTCAGAGAATAGTGACTTATGCAGTCTTCTCAAAGGCTTTACTCTTGCAGTTATGAAGGAACAAGTTGGTGGCACCTTCCAGTGTCTCCTCAGCTCCCCATGCCCTCCCTATACTGCAAGGGTAATTTTCCTCCTTCCTTTCAGAGCCACCACTGCCTGGGCTGCACTGTCTGGGATGGCAGTGTGTCTCTTGCCGTGGTGGCTGGTGGCCTGGTGTGAGACAGCGACTCTTTGTTCCTGTGCAGAAACAGGTCACCGTGGTTAACCACACTGACTCCTTTAGGTGCAAACATTTCTTCCTGAGCTTATATGTATCGATCTTCTCCATGACATCAACAGGACAGTATGTAGGAGGCAAGACATGCTGACTTCAGCCATTTAAACTTCTGACAAAATGCTGCATAAGGAAGCTCTGTCAGTGTATGGGTTAGAAGTTGCTAGAGGTGGGTATCAACCTGTAGGAATAAATGGCCACTTGACAGCCAAGCAAATAGTGGGGCTCAAGAACTGCCCTGTTCTGTGTAGGGCATGATTTGGGCTCAGGGCAAAAAAACTCTGGGAAAAAGAGCTCCAGGAGATTCCTGTGCTGCCCTGTGTCATGCTGAACCACATGTTTTAACCAGAAGAGCCATAAGTGAACTGTGCAGTGGCCCTAGGCTCTGTAGACAAACCTGAGCAGCACAAGGCATTGCTGGTAACTGAGCTCCAGCAACCTGCATGTCCCACAGCCACAGAAAACACCTGGCAATCAGAGGGAGAACAGGATGCCCTATGAGGTGCAACCATCCTGATGAAGCTCCAGACAGCCAGGAGACAAGAGGAGACATGGCAATGAAAGAAGGTATAGTCACCATGGTCAAGGTGCATCGAGAGGCTCCGTAGTTAATGCTGCCAGTTGCCATGTGGAAATAGGAAAGAAGAGCCTGGTGACAGCACCCTGAAGGCTCTATGTTAGAGACCAATGCAGAAATGCCACCAAGGTGAGTATTAGACCTTGTAGCACTCAGCAAAAATGTAAAAGCTGATGAAGTAGATCTGTTTTGTGTAGGTCTTTCTCAGCAGTTATATTAGTCTTGCTTATGAACTGCAAGTTTTATGCCAATAATTAAATTGTGAAATACTCTAAAGATTTAGGAAATTCTAACAGGAACAAGCACTGTACATTTTGTCCACTTTTAAAACAAAATGTTTTTTCCTGTTTTTCCTGGAATAAAGCAATATTTTAGACTGTTACAGCTATTTGTTTGTTTCTGTATGATGAATTACTTGCATCTCTGATTCAGGAATGCAGGTCTCTTGGTCAAGTTGCTGAAATGTCATCAATATCTGTGTAAAAACTCATGGATTGGTAAAGTTGGCAATTGACTGATAAAATTCCTTGAACTGCTGTAATGTCCAAGGACTCTGCTGATATGTGGTTTATATTATGCTGAAGACTATGATAACCTGCAAGATAGCTGTGTTTTAGAATGCATTCTGTTCAGCTTCCGTGACCTGTGTTGCATCATGCCCTTCCCAGACTTTGCATCTCTCCCAAATTAAGGACAAGGCCTGGTCATTAACGTTCAGTAATTTTCTGCTGAGTTGGGATATAAGAACCCAACTGACGCATTCTGGTCTGCTCCTGACCACTTTTTTCTAAACCTGTGGTTTTCTCATGCTACTTAATAAACATGATGCTTTACATCCTTCTGCAGGTGCATCTTGCGAAGAAGCACAGATACAGTCAATGGCTTAGTGATGCATAGAAGGGGTAGCCAACTCACCTACTCAGTGTTTCAAGCGTTCAACTCTATAGAGAAACCCTAGGGAGATTAGCCCTCTGATTCTGATATGCAAGCTAGGTTTATAAGGTGGGAATGACCCCTCTGCTCCGCTGTGACAGATTGAGGACAGGCGAGCTCGGTGTATTCGGACCTACCGCAGCCTCGTTCAGCCAGCTAGCACTCAGCTCTAGGGCTTGCAGGTGTCTGTCGCAGGATATCTGCACAGTGTTAGCTTCACGGTCTATTAGCTTGGGAATTCATAGTTTGTCCTGATATATTCTGTATTATCTGTAGTTTTATTGTTCGGGTTCCTGTATAACACCCTCCTTCGTGATTCTGGAAGAAAAGCAGTGGTGAAACAGTGAATGGAAACGTGGGAAACTCACCTCTCTTGATGTGTATGGGAAATGGGTGAAGTCAGCGTTGCACAAATGATGAGTTGATGAACTATGCTTACCTCCATCTATGCTGTGCCACTGAGCAGGGTGTCACTGTGGGGGTGGAAGCGATGAAAGGACTGGATCTCTGGAGGGAATGAAGAAAAGGTTGCAGAAAACTGGGGGCCAGACCCCTGCCTTCCTCTGCTCTAGCACCAGAGCATCTTGTTGTAGCTCTTGCAACAGCATGAATAACATCTGTCACAGAGTTTAATCTCACGCCCTCTCCCCAGGGGGAGAAGTGTGTGCACTGGAGTGTGCTGTTTTGCTGGGAGGGTAGACGTTGATGGTAGATGGGGAAAGCATGTTCATCTTAGAGTGGGAAAGAGCCAAGACATGGGCTTTGCCAGTGCAGATGGAGGTGATGTGAGCAGTGACAGTGCCTAGACCCTGGGAAGGCCCTGCCACAGCTGTGGGGAAGTTTAGGATCTGTCAAAGACAAACTTCATCCTCCCCAATACTGCACTCTCTAAAGATGGTGAGGCCACTGCCTGCCTGCAGTGCAGTTCCATTGGCTGCAGTTTGATGCTGTTCTCACCACCAAGCTGTCCTTGTGGAGAAGCACAACTCTGTTAGGCCAAGGCATGTCTGCATGGTGTCCTTAAAGGTCCAAGCCACAGGCTGTAGATATCCCAGACCTGTATGAAAAGGGACGGATCCCACCAGAGCCTCTCTGCGCTGTGTGCTCCCCTCCTTCCAAACCCTCAATGGTTTACCTTTTCTTCTTGCAAAATGGTGAAATCAAGTGATTTTGGGGGCTCATATGACTTAAATTGAAGTTATTTTCCAAGTTTTCTGCTTGTAATCAACAGAAAATTTTGCTGTGTAACCATCTCCTATGAAACAGCGGCTGGGCATTTGGTTGTCATATGGCTATGCTGTATAATTACAGAGCATGTTATGGTTTGATGGATGAAGTCATTAAGAGCATAATAATTAGTACCAGCCTACTACTTTGAACTGCTGTGTGGTGTCACATATTCCTTACAGTGAATTACATCTGTGCACACACTGAATACAGCTTTCCAACCATCTGATGCCTCAGGCTTACATATTGTTATGCTGTATCCATCCAGAACATTTTTCATTCATTTTTAAAAATACACACACATCAAACCAGACACCAGTCTGTAGCTTCCTACCTCCTATAAACTGCTTTTTTTTAAAAAAAAAAAAAAAAAGAAAACACCAAAAGGAGAGTTTAAAGGCTTGATGTGATGCCTGACATAGACTTGGCACAGAAAATGAAACATTGGAGTAGAAAGGTGAGACTCTCTGCTGCCATGTGCTGGACCTACAACTAGAGGTGATCCTGGTTTTCTGCCTTTTGACTTGGCAGGGTGCATTTACAGCCTCTGAAGAAAGTGAGCGACGTGCAGGCTTTTACCCTTGAGCTGAGCTGCACGTTGTGATTTCAGTGATGGTCTGTATGGAAATCCCAACTGAGTGACCCAGGTTTTCTCTGGGAGAGCTGGATGCATGCAGGACCACAGAGAGGATGGGAAAAGCAGCCCTGCAATAGGGAGAAGGCTGATGGCTCATCCTGGAGGCTGCTCACCAGTGACCATTTCTTCACCACATGAAGCATCCCATTGCAGCCCCCTCCAAACAAGCACCCATATCCCACCTGTCTCCCACTCCAGACTTCTGGAGGCAAAGTGGGATGATCTCCCCTGTGAGCAGATGTGTTTTCCTCCACTTCTCTGCCCCACCACAGACGACCTTAGATAAGCCTCTGCTACTGGGCACTCTGATGGGACAAACTCAACTGTTGCACTTCATTACGAAGGGCAGACATGTCCTTACTATGTGGCTGGTAGAGGGTTGGTTGTTTTTCTCTTCTCCACCTGCATCATATTCCCCTCTGGAGGACATCATTAGGTGTGAAAAATCAAAATGTGACTATCTTCAGCTGCAAATGACAGCTCAGGTTTGCAGCATAGTGTATTGGTGCCTCCTGGGAATTACAGTGTGGTCAAAGATAAAGTGCTGAGGCTGTGATATCTCACTTTTCTATTAGGGGCTGGACATTCCTGCTGTGCTGCAGCTCCCAGGGTGGCTTGGTGTCTCCCTGTGTAGACAGCCACCTTACACTGGAGAAGAGGTAACTTGAAATAGGGTAGTCCAACTCAGAGAACATAATATTAAAACTATGCTGAATTTGAGCCGGATTTGGAACAAAAACACTAAAATGCTTTGGGTTAAGGTTTTTTTAAATGAAAAGTTGAAATTTAGTCTGGGAAACAATTGCTTTTAGAGGAAAAACAGTACTGAACAACCACAACTAAAAACTCTATTTCCTACTGGAAAAGTATCTGGCAAGAATTGCACTTAATCCTACAAATAAGGAGCCTTCTTTACTGGCAAAAAAAGAAGACATATGAAAGAAAAAAAAATGGCTTGAACAAAATACACTAGGGAGTACTGGTTTGATGATCATATATAATGGTTGCATCAATCTCAGACTTCCATTCTCTGATCAGTCTTTGCAAGGGGCTGAACTGCCTGCTTTAGAAATTACTGCTACTGCTTCCATCAAATTTAAAGCTCATTTGTGGGGGTGGCAGGAGAAGAAATGGCCTTTGTAAAGTGGCAGTCATTTTCTCTGTCACCCCTTTTCTCAGTTCAATGAGCTATTTTTTCAGCTTTTTCGTTCCTTTCCAAGGTGGTATTGCTCCGCAGACGGCACTGAACATATAACAGTGCCCTTGCATCCAATCTGCCCCGTGTTCACATCATTATCATCTGCCAAACAACCTGGTTGCTAGTTGCCGATGAAGGCTTGGAGAGCATAAATGACTTGCATAAACAACTTGCATAAATGTTTTCCATTTAATTCTTTTCACACTTTCCAAACTTCTTGGGATATAGGGTGAAATCTGCACACCTTGTTCTCACCTCCAGCACTGGTGCCAAGCTGGAGGAGAACCTCTGCAGAGGTGTCTGTCCAATCTGAGTGGTAGGTTGAGGTGGATTTTTTGAGCGATCTTTTCAATTCTCATTCAGTTCTGTGGGCTGAGGGACAAGGCAATGTTATGGGTCGATCATATAACATGGCATGAGACGATAAAGGTACATCTTATGGGAGGGACAGGCCTGTGCCACTGGAACTTCTCCACACCACAGTCCAAGCGCTTTGGGGCAGTACTGTGCTGTGAAGACATGGGATCCACCTTGACCAGATGTAGTGTCCAAATCTGAGGTCCCTTTGCAGTCAGGGAAAGTCTCAGCACTTCTGGGTCAGCACCTCTTATCCTGCAGTAGCTGTCTAAGGTGGGATTTTAATAGTATCTCAGCTCCTTGTCCTGAGTGAAAAAGTATTTTCTCCTTTGAAGCAGCTGACTCTTCTGCTGGTGAGTGACTACTGTCGTCTCTGGAGTCCCTCTCACCACCAGGCTGGAGAACTGGCTTGCTGGAACTAGTTAACTAAGGCACCTGATTAGAGGTGAGTTAATCCGCATGGTTTCCTCTGGGTGCAAGTTAAGAAGTCACAACTGACTCCCCTTTTCCAAAGTGACTGATCGCATTCATTTTAGACGTTCCTGCTATGGGCTGTTTTAATTCCTGCTTCGGTTTCTGTGAGCATATCCCAGCCTCTGCAAGGCAAGGCAGTGCTCGTGTCGGGTGCTGAACACCAGGTACCTAAGGGGCTGCGTGGGCAGTGAGCTGGAGCTAAGGAGAAGTTATACATTAGGTTTTCTCTTCATCTGCTTGGATGGTTGCTTTGAAGACCACTTGAGTGGCCTTAAGAAGGCCGTGAAAAGGGCAGAAGAGTGTGCATGGTTTTCCTGATCCAGAATCAACAACTCAGTCTACTCAATATCAGTCCTCTAATTGGAGCAGTGTATAGGTTTGAGTGGTGTTTGTTTTCTTTTTCCATACTGTGGATGATGAACGGATGCCATGGCAGGTGTTGGCTGTAGGATGTTGTCTGTGAATGGGCAAAGCAAGTCTGTGGCTGACTGGGAAAAAGTAGAACCGCCTCTGGGATGTGTCTGGCTTGTTCTGTCCTTGGTGCACGTTTCTGAGCCCTCATCCCTTCTTCACACCTGACTCCCCACCAGGACACTCTCAGTGGAGCTTCTGTCCCTACACACCTACTCTGCTGGATCTGTTATCAGACACAACTTTATAGCTGTGACTTATATAGCTTGTGGCTTAAACCATATGGTCATTCTTTTATGTAGTATTTCTGCTTGCTTATTTTTCATTTTCCCACACCCACTCCATTTATTGTTGGCTGCTTTCCCAGCACCTTTCCTCCAGAGAGGGAGTTACATAAATAGATCTCTGTAGGCTTTAGAAGGCAGATGCTGATGGATAGATCTTCCCAGATAGACTGCAGAGCAGTGTGAAATGCACATCACCTATGTACCTGCAGACACAGGAGTTGCAAACCATGGTTCCCTGTGGCTGAGGAGCTTGATTGAGACGAGAGTGCCACCGTGTTGACAGCGCCAACATGGGGCCAGCAACAAACTCTGTGTTTCAGCTGCTGCATCTTATTAAATGGTGTCCTGCTTTGAGTGATTAGTCTGTCTGCAATCACTGGGAATGAATGTAGGGCTCAGGGGGAATTAGGAATAATTGAGGAAATTAAAATCTGCATAATGTTTGCATTTTCCTCTTCATATGCCTTTTATAATGATTTAATATTTATGTACCCAGTATCTGAAAACATGTGGTTGATTTGTTTTCTTGACTTAATTTGCTACTGAAACATTTAATTACATTTAAGACTAAACACACTAATACATTTGCTTTGTATGGTTCAGTAAAACTTAGTAGTTGCACTGCAGTGGTCCTGCCTTGATTCCTCACACACCCAGGATTCCCCTCAGTTTTAAGACAGCCTGTGGTAGGAATGGTTACTGCACTGCTATCTCTGCAGGCTTAGCAGCTTGGGTTTAGTCAGGCTTCTTCATACTTAAATGTGTTTTAATCAGAGCTAATAAAACTAAAATCAAGGTAAGGGTCCCTCTAGAGGAAAACTGGGAAAAGATTATCACTGCAGCTGAACTCTTGGGGAAACAGGCATGTTATCTGGAAAGGGGTAGGGAGCTGGTAATTTGAGGTTTGGGGTCATTCATGGGGCTTGCTGGGGCAGGTAGCAGAAGGAAGAATCCCCAGATTAGGTCATTGCTCTAGCATCTGGAGGGTTGAGCAACAGATGAGGTGTCCCTGCCCAGGGAGGGCCAGCTGACCCAGGGAGCGGGGTAGGGGGACTTGCTGCCACCACATAGCTCTGCATCAAGGAGGGAGGACTGCTGATCTTGTGATGAGCGATGTGAAAGGACAGTGCAGCAGGAAAAGCAGTTATTTGGCTTATGGGGGTGTGTAAATAGGTGAGATAAATTAATACAGTTGGCAGCTGATGGCTTTAGATCCCATGCCGTGAAGGTCCGTGATCGGGCAGCTGATGGCTCCAGCTATTCCATCCAGTCTTTGGTGGGACAACCACACACCAGCAGCCCCCAGGTTAACACAGAAACCATTGCTGAGCTGCTCTGCTGCCTTCTGGGTTGTGTCCACAGACCTGGGGCCTAGCAGGGCAGCTGGATCATCACGTGTATCAGTAAAACCATGGGCTGCTAATAGCAAGAAATGACCCTTAATCACATCACAGACGTGGATGTTTCCAAACTGGAAGAAGTCTGTGTCTGGCCTGAACTTTCCAGCTCATGCTGCTTCCTGCAAAACAGGGCACTGGCTTCCCCAGTGCTATTGCAAGGACCATCCTTCCACAGCACAGGGGAAAGACCCATGAGCAATGGGAGTCGAAGCTACACTCTGGAGCCCCCAAAAGGCCTGAGGAACTTGCACAAAAAAGGCTGATGTCTCTGAAGAATGGAGCAAGCCACCCTGAGCTAGGCCAAAATGCTGTACCTCCTCCCCACATCCCCTCCTTGGAGACCAGGGAACTCATCATTGATGTTTCTGGTACTGCAGTCAACGGATCATTAACACCTACCTATAACACTAACAGTGCTGAGGGTCTCGTGATAGTGGAATGATGCTGATGGGGAAAAAAATACAGAGCTTTGGACTTTAGCTATGAAATGCCCCTGTCCACCCTAAAGGCGCTTAATACTGGGGGAAAAAAGCCAAACTCTCTGCTTAAGATCCTCACTGGATTATTTCACCCGTTTGGGAAGGGAGTTGCACAGCAGGAAAGCTTCTCTCCATACTTCAGAGTAGATGTCTGAGTGCGCGAGAAGCCCGCCCGGGTGTGCATCCTTCCTGCCTGTCTTCATGGTGCAGTCTGCAGACGTGCCGCATTCATTAGCTTTTGGCCAAGGGAACGGCTCCATGTGCGAAGAGAAAAATTCCCCAGGGAACCCACTGTGTAAACCACTGTCTGGGAGATAAGGCTGGACCTCAAAGAATAAATTGATCTTCTCAGACCATATTATGTCTACATGTCTGAGACCAGACAAGTGCCGAGACCAGAAAAAGCTGCGTACAGGAGGTTTTCATCAGGCGGAGAATTCCGTGGGCAGATAGAGCAAGTTGGCTAATGAGATAAAGGCACAAGAGCACGAGGAGCTAGAGAAACACAGTAAGGGAGGATAGGAGGCATGAAGCTGGATCCGGGTGCTGAGACAGAGGGGGTTTCTGGTACAGGCTGGCTCTGCTGTACCAGATATCCTGAGAGAATACTCCCAGACAACACACACTTTGTGGAAAAAAATGTGGGTTGGGTGCTGGCGTGCCACACACACAAATATATTATGCTCCAGAAAAATGTGCTCTCCAAGGGACAGATTAGGACTTTAATGGGACTTCTCCCATGCACATATTTGGGAAAAAAAAAAAAAAAAGCAAAAGCTAAAAAGACTCTGAATGGTTGTGGACATCTCCTACTTTGAAGTCTATTCCTCTTGGATGTGGCAGTGGTACACATTTGATGTAGTAAAAAGGATTGTGTACCACTAGCTTTTAAGTAGTAAAAGTTGGAGAGAACTTTGTTGTAACTTACTAAGTTCTCCCTCTTTATGGTTCACCCTTCCAACACCTCCTGTGTGTAAAAGTTGCTCTGCTTAATCCATTGTGGGATCACATCTTCAGTTTCTCAAGACTCCTCTCAGTTGCACTGAGCTATAAAAACACTCATCCCTCTTCACGCCTCACTTCCCATAAGCACACTCACTTTTCAAAATCAGTGGTCCATGAAACTCATCCTGAAATTGTAAAATAAGACTGCAAGGCTTTTTAATTTTTTTTTTTTTTTAAACTTTCTTTTATGCCAACTGCTGTATCAAGATGAACTGCCTTTGTACTAGCAGAACTGTGTCACTTCCAGGCTGTGGCCTCAGTGACACTAGCATAACACATGGTTCTGCATATGCTAATGCCATGTTTTGTCAACACTTTTGAATATGCTTCAGCTTTTTATTTTCTTCGGCTATATAAGACTCGGGTTTTAAAAATCAAGTCACCTTCCAGTAGTAATATGAAGAGGCTCCAAGGACAGTCATGGAGAAGGTCTGCTAGCTGAGAAGGTGTTGTGATGCTGAGAAGAATCTCACTTTAGTCTACTACTTCTTCACCTGCTCTATTTTCCAAATAGAATAACAGGGTGTTTCAAACCCGTTTAAGTAGCACACCCTTTGTATTTACGAGGGAAACCTGGACCTAGGTTAGACGAAGGGAAAAGTGTGGGTGGAAAGAAAAATCTTTGGATCATATTCAGACAGATATTCTACTTTCTTACAGTTTGTCTTTTCCTTTTGAGGTCTTGTCAATGTAAGTCATCAAGAAGCTGCTTTTGGGATTTGAGTTTTGCCACTGGCTTTTGGGCAGTGAGATGATGGGGAAAGGAAATGTCTTTCTTTTTTTTCCTTTGCCATAACTCACCTGATGTTCAGAGAGGGGCAAATCAAGGCAAGAGCTCAGTTTTCACAGAGCTGGACATAACGCCACGTCAGTGGAAAAACTGCGCTATCTCATAGCATGAGAAGAGCCCCTGGGAGCCCTCACAGTAATGGGGACCTGGAAGGAAAACTTGAGTCACTCAGTCCCGTCTCCTTCTGCTGTCGTCACCACATCATACAGACCTTTCACACACCGATCACGTTCCATCGTAAAAGTAGAGAGCGGTTTTGCCCCTGTTACTTGTATTACATCGTTGTTTGAAAGCTTGGGTTCTGATGATGAGGAGAATATAAGTTCCACTGTGCTAACAGTGGAGAGGGTTTTTTAAAGGAAAATTCCTATACGCCATAGCTGGATGGCAGCAGACATAAGATTTACGGCCGATTGGACAGCACCAGGCACATAAGCAGGGTAGGTGATGTGTGCACACCGCGACATCCACGGCGGTCAGGAAAACAGGGTTAAATTATGTTTTATGGATGGCATGGATAGAATTGTGCCCCTCAAACTACTTTCAGGCTTGAAGATGTGGAATCTGAGTTAAGTTACTGAGGCATGACTAAGTTTTGGTCACGCTAGAAATGTTCCACTGTTTAGTAACCACATCAGAGGAAAATGGAGCTCTGAAGGCCCTGGTGGGTTGGATCCCAAATGTGAATGCAACCACCTAACAGAGCTTGAATGCAGTCAGTTAGACTGTTTTTTAATGCTATTCCAAGGATTAGTGTGAAGGAGACCCTAATTGCAACACTCCAATTCCAGACATATTTTGTTGTTCCTGAAGGCTCTATTTTTATACAAATATTTCAGTGAAGATTTGACAACAAACTGCTCTGCTTTGCTATACTGATGTGTTTGCAGTTTGACAAGTATGACCTATGTGATGTGTATGTTGCTTCTGTCTTTGTTCTGGGGGTAAAAAGTACGATTCTATCTATTTAAATGATCACATTTAAGGCAGGTTCATTTGATGAGAATTATTGCAAGAAAATTTTCAAAGCGGAGGAGAGCCTAGAGCTGGACATAAGAAATCATAGAATCATAGAATGCCCTGAGTTGGAAGGGTCATCGAGTCCAACTCCTGTCCCTGTACAGGACAACCCCACAGTTCACACCATGTGTCTGAGGGAGTTGTCCAGTCTCTTCTTGAACACTGTCAGGCTTGGGGCCGTGACACCTCCCTGGGGAGCCTGTTCCAGTGTCCACCACCCTCTGGGGGAAGAACCTTTTCCTAATGTCCAACCTGAACCTCCCCTGGCACATTTTCCTGCCATTCCCTCGGGTTCTGTCATTGGTCACTAAAGAGAAGAGATCAGCACCTGCCTCTCCTCCTCCCCTTGTGAGGAAGCTGTAGCCACCATGAGGTGTCCCCTCAGTCTCCTCCAGGCTCAACAAACCAAGCGACTTTAACTGCTGCTCATACGGCTTCCCCTCCAAACCCTTCAGCAAATTCGTGGCTTTCCTCCAGACACTCTCCAGCAGCTTTATATCCTTTTTATCCCATGTCACCCAGAACTGCACACAGTGCTCCAGGTGAGGCCGCACCAGTGCAGAGCAGAGCGGGACAATCACCTCCCTGTCCGGCTGGCCATGCTGTGCTGGATGCACCCAAAACATCTGGGAAGGTGAGGTACCAAGATGGCTTCTCCCAGTAAAAATGCGACATTGAACACTATTAAAGGGAGCTAGTGTAGTATATTGCACTCCAGATAGGCACTGCTTACTCAGATACAGGTTACACCAGAATAAATATTAAATTGTGCATGAGAGGGTAGATATAGATTGAGATAACAGTTGTAACATGATTTCTTACATTGACAGATACTCAAACACAGATTCAAGATTTGTTCTGGGTAATATTCGTTATTAGCTTACCCCAGAAATAACATGAGAATTCCTCTATAACCAGGCACAGAGTATCATTAACCCTGATGTCAGCCAAAAACCCAAGCACAGTTTTATGGCCTGATATTTAAAGGATATGGGTAACAGAGAGCACACTGCATTTAGATCAGAGACCAAACAAACTGCTGGTATAAACCCTGGTGTTGCACTCACTTACTACAAGGTACGCCTTGGAACTGAAACTTGAATAGCAATATTCTGTTTAAAGCTCTCAATGTGCTCACTCTTCCTTGCCTTCTCCCTTCTCATTTAGCTTTCGTCACTCTCCTGCTTGCTTTGGCTGCTCCCCTGATGATGACCAAGAGGCAAGGTGGATGCCATGCTTCTCCCAGGATCAGGTATCCTGTACGTAAACTAAAGTAACTTGTGGCTTTATTTTCCACTGCATGGTGATATCTGGATATTCAGTGCTCTGAACAAGAGCTGAGTCCTTTGGGAGAGAAGGGTAAGGTCTTGGCTGTTGATCTTCTTAGTGATGGGGAAATGCTTTTGGATAAGGAGGACCCCCTTCTACTCTTTGTCATTGCAAGCATAACATTTTGTGGAACTTCTCATAGTCTCTCTTACTTTTCCACTGGTTTACAGGCCCAGAGTCACACTGGTGCAACCTATTGTAAGCAGCATCCTATTCAAACCCCCTAAATTCCTCCTTTTTGGCCTGTGGGAGATGGTGCTGTTAGTGCTAGATGTCTGCCAAGTGCACTAGGACATGGCACGTAGCACCAGCAGCACCCTTACATCTCTGTAGGAGTGCAGTGTCCACACGTGCCTGCTGTGGCTCTGAGGGCTCCCAGCACTGCTGAGCACAGGTGCCAGTGGAGGAGGCTGGTCCTCCCAACAGGGACTGGAGGGACCTCGAGAAAGATGGGACTGAAAAGTGGGAATGAGAACAGCAGTTCCCCATCTTTCCAGGGGAGGGTAAAGGCACATGTGAACACATACACACCCATTAAATCATTAAACAGTAAAATACGAATTTTCCTCTTAATCTTTGTTTCTTTTTCAAACAATTATCCTGCCTCTCACTCTTCTGTGGATCTTCTCTGTTTTGCTCTGCACACCTCCTCCAAAACTCCTCAATTTTTCAATATCTCTGTTGGAAAAAGCCAAGATGATTTGTGGGCTCACCACCTCCCCAAGGCTTCAATGGATCCTCATGAGTGGATGGGGTGGCCGTGGTATCTGTCATCTGTGGCTGTAGAGATACATCAGTCAGATTTTTTTCTTTTGCCTGGAGAGGCAGGATATGGTGTAGATGCAGGATGATGCACTTTGCTTTCCTTGTGCATGAACACTGATACACATGGCAGAGAGCAGGCTATTTCACAGGAGATTGCTTCATGTCTATTTTCAAACTCCATAGCATTAAGAAAACAAACAAACAAACAAAACCCAACAACCTTAAAAAGGAATAAAGAATGGTTTACTGTAGGGAGATAGCAGGCGTGGGTCATCTCTTTCTGGTGTTGAAATATAGACAAAAGATTTTCTAATGGGGTGGATTGAAATTTAAATACTTGCCTGAGAGCCCATCATGATGCACTTTTTGAATAAAATGAAAATTTCAGCCCTTCTGAAAGCCAGGCCTTTCAAGAGGCTTCACATTTGGGCACGCAAAATGAGTAATTCAGAAAGAGTAGTTGCAACAGATTGTGTTAGTTAACCTCCCGTTGCCCTCCAGTTCAGCAGAATTTCTATTTTGGAAAATTGTTGCTATACATACATATATTTGTTATTTGCTAGTTGGCAACCAACTGCCACAGTTGTCCTCCTACCAAATTTGTTGATGCATTTTCTGGAGAGGAACTGACACCCCCTTGAGTTGCTGATCTGGTCCTACGTCCAGACCCCCTCCGTAGCCTCTGTTTGTGTAAGTTAATGAAAGGAGAATACATTGGAGAAAAATGTTTTCGCTTTCCCTGAAACTTCAGCGTGGTTATGGACTTGACCCCTGCAGTTTTCTCCCTTAAACCTTGCCATTGTACCTTTTAGTTTTTCTAGGATCACCCAAAATGAGTCCATTGATATCATCACATCAGCTTGCTTCAGAAACCCTTTGTCACTGCCCTTACTTTCCAACGCATCTCACTCCTTCCCCTCATCAATGCTCCGAAAATGACTTAACTCCCACCTTCCCTGTGTTGGCACCAGGTTGATCTTATGTTACCCTCTCTGCACCCCAGCACCCCGGAATCCAGTCTCAGAGCCCCACTGACACATTTCTCCTGTGAGGTTTTCTCTGCTTCCCTACCTTACATGACTTCTCGTGGTGACTCAAGCAGCACCCCATCCTGTGCCGCAGTGCCCTGGGCTTAGCTCCTGTAATGCTGTCATGTTTTGTTGTATCTTCTTTCTTTTCCTTGCTATTTTTTCCCTCTCATTTCATTTTATTTTGTTAATAGAGACAGGATAAAGTAAAGGGAGAGGAATCACCCAGGAGAAAACATGTGTGAGCTGCATACCCAACTGGTAGCATTGATTTCTTGTGCTGGTACTAAGTGTGTGACTTGTCACCTTGTATCAACAGTTGGCATCATGTTGCCAGTGAGTGAATCAACCTGTATCAGTTAGTGCTCTCACTTGTAATCCTAAAAATGGCTATTAAGGTGGACACATTGTGACAGTGTATGTTTGCGAGAACAAAATGATCTTCCACTGCTCTGAACCAAGAGGCGAATGCCAGGTGCAGCAGTGCATCTCGTATCTTGCTTAATAGAGCAGGTGCACATCTGTTTCTCGGCTCTGTTTGTCCAGGTCAAAAATCTTCTTGTTGACAGTGTTTGACCTGCAATATCTCTGCGTTTGAAAATTAGATTTTATTTTACTTTCAGAAGTTTAATTATTTAAAGTTTTCAATCTCCTCCAAGGGTTCATTTTTTTTTTTTTTACGTTAATCTGCTGTAACTGTTGCTGGAGGTCATGCATTGGCATTCTTCATGTACCTAAGTAGTCTTGGCTATATGTAAAGAGCCTAGTCCCTTTGAAGTGGGTTTGGTGGGAGAAGATTATCCCTTTTATTGTGGTTTCTTTTAATGTAGACCCATTGTACGTTACAATGGTGTGAAATGATAAGCATGGTCTTTCCAGCAGCCACTGGAGAGCAGAGCAATGAGAAGACATTGTGGCCATATATCCACTTCACAGACAGCAACGAACGATTTAAATTTTTTGTGCAATGGATCTGTTGATTACATTTAACAAAAATACAGAGTAGTGAGAGGTAAAATAAGAATGTTGTGCTGCTTTCTTTGAAATAGCTTGATGTTTCCAGGTGCTAGGCTGGAAGCAGAGCTGGGTCAAGGGAGTTGAGCCAGTGTAGGAGGGAGTGCTGACTCTGCTTTCAAAAGGTGGAGGAGTTGCTGTTTTTAGCAAGCACAGAGGCCTCAGTCGTTTTTACTTTTTTGGCCTAGCTAGCCAGAATTGCTCCATGCTTGCTCCCCTTTTCTCAGCAAGCACAGATGTTTCTGCAGAGAACCGTTTGAGGAGAGGTTCTTCCAAGCCCAGATCAGGCCTCTCGTCTGCTTCTCCTCCTATGATCTTGTATTTTTGGAGAGACACAGGATTTACTGACAGAGGTGCTAGGGAGACTTTTGCTGCCAACGTTTTAGCACGATGAGAAGAAGGGTCCCTTGCCAGTGCAGAAATCCCTGAACCTCCTGCAGAACATTGTGTGACCATGCCCTGAGGTATGCTTCAGTTAAACATCCTGGACACAACCTTGGATAAACAAGGGTGAAGGGAAGATGAGGACATGAATGCAATCTCCTCAGGAGGCAAAAGTTTGTATATGGTGCATGCGGTCACCAGCAAAACTAATTTGGTGGTCTTCTGATACTCCTTAATGCGTCTGTGTCCACCACAGAGACCCATACTATTTGTCACCACTGTCAATAACTGTTTAGCAGAGGTCCAAGAGTTGAACAGCAGAGGTATCACGTCAGGCCTGAGATGCGCCAGTAGAGTGTCAAAGCTCGCAGAACAATTACTTGAAATTTGACTGGCTTTGTCTCATGCTCAAAAGTCTCTTAAGTTTCAGGAGTAGTAAACCTGATCAAATTAAAAAACAAAGCAAAAAAAGTGTTAAGAAAGTTTTTAATGGAAAGACTGGCAAAACCAGGGATAAACTATTTTAACTAAGAGATCATTTGGGCTTTTCAATCTACGCTGCCAAAGTTTGTTAAATTATTTTGCTTATTAACTCTTTTGCAATGCCTTCCTTAACTGTGCCTGAAATTTTAACGTTAAACCACTAAATCCATTTTACAACCGGGGATTATAATGTCAAAGAAGACACATTTATGAGTTTAAGCACTGACCCTTGAAAGATGAGACATGAAACACACTTGCTTCCTTTGAGACTGTATCCTCGTCCTATGAGAATCAGTGGGGGCAGGACTGAGTCTACATTGGGAAGTATGAAGTCCACCTGAGCAAAGGTACAACAGACATTCTGGCTGTATCCGTTTTCCATGTTTGATCTTGAAGTCCATGCTCTGCTGGTGACTCTGCAGCAACGACTGTGCACTGAACTTCCACCTTTAGTAGCAAAAAAGGGGTTTTTAGGAAGAAGCAAAGGCAGGTGAAACATTAATGCACTGCATATGGTTTCCATGTATTTAAGGTGTTCACGTAAGTGTCTACAGCAAGACTGAGATTGCAATCTGAAAGAAAACTAATGTGCTTACAAGCACAGTTTCAAGCTGAAAAAAGGGGTCACTAACTCAGATTCAGAAAGGACATCTTCTTTGGGATAGTTATCAAGCAGTGGCTAAAAATGAAGAACGAACAAGTTAGCACAAGCATGGGCTACAGGGAAAATTTAAGCAATCATCATTAGTCAGTTAGGGGTATAGGAGAGAATTGGAGGCATCTTGTGGAAAGAAGGCTACAGCTGCTACAGAGGCTAGGTGGTTTAATTCACTTAAATCTACTAAAAATGGCTAATTCCTACTAAAAATGAGTAATTCTAATAACTGACAAGCATGCCATAGCATTCACATGACTTTTGAATAGCAATCAAGTTAATCTTCATCTTAACTGTTTACTTTTCCTTTGCGTGCTCCTAAGCGTAGCAGCTGCTGGCACCACCTCTTCTTCACTCCCTTGAAGAGAGACAGTGAGAAACGGAGGAAGATTTAAGCATTGCAAGCCATGATTCATTCTCAGGCTGCATAACCTGCCAAATGATCTCCAGAGTGGCACTGCTGCTTGGCCTGGAAACAGTTTTCCTCCCTCCTCCCCAAATTAGAAGGAAAGAAAACGATACTCATGGCAGGCAACCAGGATGGCTAGAACGAATATTGGAGAAGTTCAGGAAACTAAATATGGGATCCAGGGTCTGGAAAACATGCCAGGACAAAAAAGGATAAAAATACAGAAATAACAAAGTGAAGGAAATAAAAAATAACCAAAAGAGATTCCGTTACCAAAAATCCATCCCTGGGATGAAGTACTCATTAAAGGCCTAATCTTACCTTCCCTATGCCGTGACTGGTTTTGTAAGAGACTGCTAGAGGCTGAACACCCATTCTTCCGAGGGAAGTCAAAGTACAAGGTTTGATGTGTTTTTCTGCATAAAGATTTCAAATTTCAGACAACTGCAGGAAAATTACTAAATATTGGATTAGGACAACCTGGCCATGGAAATTAATGGTTAAAATTCCACCTCGTTTCCAGGACTCAGGGAAACATGTCATCCTAACCCCACTTCAGACTCAGCAAGAATCCATTTCAGGCTGTCCTTGGATCATATTCGCAATTACACCCTGCTAATTTATACAATTATTAAAGTCCCAGGGCCAAATGTTGCAGCTGACAGTTCTCAGAGGGATGTCAAGTACTGGCTGCTTCACCAAGGTGCAGCCAAGGAGCTACACCCTTTGGATGTTCTCCTGGAAGCACGAGTAGATACCAGGGCTATCATTTTCAGTGTCTTCCTAAAGGCCAAGATGAGGTCCTGCTTTGACTCTGATACACGAACTCTGTTGGTGAATCCTGAGCAATTGTACTTTTGCTACATTTTGATTTTATGGATCATTTGATGCACTAGAAAAATGTAAGCTTTTCCTCTTTTTCTTCGGTTCTGACTGTCCTTGTAGTATTCCAATGGTTGTAGGGAAATGTTGCTTTGAGAGGCTCACTCCCCACACACTGGGGGGCTCCAGCCCTCAGTGATAGGGAACTTCAAGGAGCTGTTCTTTTTGGGTGTCCAAAATTGTATTTTTCATATCAATCATTATTCTTTTAAAATCTGAGCTTTTATGTACTGCTTTCTGCTTCTGGTTATGGCAGAAGAGTTTTGGCATTGTTGCATGCCCAAGTAAATCCTACTTGCCTCAGCATGTCATGGAGATGTTGTTTGGTTTTAATCCATCGGTGGCTTTGTTGATTAAGATAAAGGTCTTGATTAGGCACTGGCAGAGATCTGAGAGCTGTGGAGGCCCTGGAGCTTCAGTGTAAACCACTCTCAAAGCTTGAATCACTTCGGAATCTGACTATTTTTTTCCATGCTAGCATAAGCTATTACAGCTGGTAGACAATTGTTGCCATATTGATTAAGTGCTGGGCCTTTATGAACAATAGTCCCTCCTACATGAGTAGGCTGTGAATGCACCTTCTCATAGCTTGGAGCTGATTTTCCTCTGGGTGGGTAGATCAAGGGAAGAGTGGAGGTAAGACCATAAAAGGAGCTCAGTTTCAAACTTTGGTAAGGGGATTTTCAGTTTCACATAGCTGATATTCGGTACAAATGCAAAGGTCATACAGGAGACTGAATCTTCCTTACAAAGTAAGGTAGAACTCCTACATCCATCAACTTCTATAGTCTCTGCAGAGGTCTTCTTGCTGAAAAGAGAGAAATATTCAGCTGACCGACTCAAATACACTGAGGTCACAGTGTATTAAAAGCAGATTAAAAGGTCTTTGCAGCTCTTGCAAAATCAATCACTCCCGTTAGGAAGCGCTGGCCACTGTGTGTGCTGACCCTTCTCAGTTCAGATGATGCACTCTTGCCTTTGGCTGCCCTTCTTGAGGAACAGCTGCTGTCATACCCATTGTTTTAGTCCTTATCAGTTGAGGTGCAACCCCATGTCTTCTGTATTGTAGGCTTTGGTCTAAAGACAATATTTTCCCTGAGCTTTTCTTATCAATATTCACAAGGGAGAAACTGAAGTCTTCCTGATAGCCTCTATTCAACACACAGGGAACAGACACATGAAAAATTTAGGATCAGGACGAATTTATCATGTCAGCTTCTAACCTAAGGAAGGGCTCAGCTCACCAGCAGAGAGAGATCCACCAGTGGGGCTGTCTCCACCCGAGCTTCACATCTTGAAATTCTGCACTGCCCCTTCTGTCTGCAGGTGCCTCACGCATGCCAATGGATCACGCATAGTGAGGCAGACATGAAACTGTCCTTTTTCCTTCACCGACTATAGGTAGGGTGTAGATAAAGTTTTTATGTGAGATGAAGCCTATCCTCGCTGTGCTCAGCACTGTGTAGCACAGATATATTCAGGTGTGTTTCCACTGGCTTCATTTGCATTTGTGAGTGCTTATCATTTCAGACCTCTGATTACCAAGCTGAGCACGCAGGAAAAAAAGGCACAAATGATTAGTGAACTCGAGTGGCAAGTTAGGTTTCATTAATTTGACATTGCACAAAAAACCTGCTGCAGTAACAGGGATAAATCCAGTTCTTTAAAGCAGCACTCAGCTGCCTGAGCTGTGAGACCATCTTTTTTCTTCCTGCCACCAGAAGTTGCAAAGGGTTTAACACAAATTTCATAGAAAGACAGGCTGGCCAGCAAAGCTGTACTCCGGCCTGTTACTGATTTTGTTGGCGACAGCACAACATTATTAATAAAATGCAGATATAAGTGTGGGAAGACAGAACTGCATCTTCAGGAGCTGACAGCCTGTCCCTGCAGAGGTGGGATGTGCAGCTGTGTGTGTGATGTGCGCAACTCACAGAACAAACTCTGTTTTAGTGCAACCAGAATTTGCCCCAGTAAGAACTCAGTAAAAGTTCAGCAAGTACTTAGATATTTGGACAGAGTTCTGGAAATGTTCCATGCCTTTAGCAGTCTAAATGTAAGAGATTGGCTGATGTGGTTCTTGTATTATTTTCCTTTGTTGGGTGCTTTCTGACAATTCCTAGTGCAAAAAGGTTTGGGGGAGCTCCAGGTGAAGTGCTGCCCATGCTGAGCAGATTTACTCAGGTTAACTCCTGCCTTGCAATTCTAGGATTGGACAGGCAACCTAAATAAATTCCTGCTTGCCCATCAAAATGAAGAGTTTCCAATCAAAAGCTCATCATCGTAATAATTCTGTGCCTCAACTGCACCTTAACATACGGATTATCTTACTTGAGCTGTACTGGAGATGCTGATGTACACACGAGAAAACTCCACGTTGATTTTTCATATTGCACTTTATTTTACAGGACTACGATACATAAAGCCCAACTTTTACTTCCCAGCTAAGCAATTTAGCTCCAGAACTTGATATAACAGCGAAGGTGGAATACTATAAAATGTTTTCACATAGTTGCATTTCACAGTTATGCTCCATTTTAATTATTGTATTTGAATACAGCAAACAGGACACATGTGAATGTGAGTATGCGCTATCCACTGCATACATCTTTTACGCATATGAGTGGTCTATACTAGATACCAAGAAAACACTAAAAATGCTACTTTAATTGTTACTAATGAGAATCAAAGTGTGCCAATGAACAGAGGCATAAACCAAGATAATTACAAGAAAATACAGGAACCAAGACAATATAAGTTCTCAGGGAACATATTTTATTGTACAAAGAAGCAACAGAAACTAGGGAAATGGGATCATTACCTATGTGACTTCAGGAGATAAATCATCAGTAAATATTATTTCAAGCAACACCACAGTTAACACAGAACAATTTCACGTTTGTAGATAATTTACAACTCAGCAACATTCTGTCAACATTTCCTCATATGCATGGTTTGATTCAACTTAGTGAAAGACACCTCCCATCAGAGCTGAAATGTCTCTGAGGTTTTAATGATTTTCCACGTGAGAAGGGCACACTTGGTAGTGAACGTGTTCTGTTTTTCTTGTATGCCCAAATTAAGTAACAAATGAATAAAGTGTCAATGAATATAATTGCTTTAAGGCAAGAATGCAGATCTGGAAGGAAAACAAAGTCCAGTGGTGCCTTGCTTCTTCAACAGATGGATTTTTAGGCACCCTTAGAGCAGACAGCATATACGAGAACAAAATGTTAGACTTGTTTTTGTTGGCTGTGAATAAATTCATCATGGGATACATGGTTTAAATATGACCTGATGTAATTCCCATTATCCTACTACTAGCTGCTATCTGCTGAGCCAATTTCAACTTCAGCTTGGTTTCTTTTGAGTAAAGATTGCAGACAGACTCTTGTCTTCATTTATTCTGTCCAATTCAGGATGCAAAGGACTCTTGGACACGGAATATAGGGTGTTTTTCATTTTTGTAGTGTGTGACTCAGTTTCAGTGTATGAAACTACTCTTTGCTAATGTGTTATGTGAGAATTGACTCATCCATATCGAAGGTGCAAAGTCCTTGAGTGCTTTACCAATAGCTTTACATTTTAGAAAATGTATGTTATACCTTCTTGGTTTTTGCTTGAATTTGTTTTTGAGACTTTTGTTCTCATTAATAAATCACACAGACAAACAATGGAACCTTGCAGTTTAGATGTAAATAGGTCATTGGAAAAAAATACAGCAGCTTTCAAAGTTTAGCAGCCAAGGAAATCCTTAGTCTTTGTCTGTTACCCATGATTTAAACCTGTGGGTAATTATAAACTGTTCAGCAATTACACAGTGTCAAGGACCAGATTTTTCTAAAGGGCTCAGAGCCCACAATCAGTTGCAAGTTTTCAGAACTGCCCAGCTTCTGTCTAAGCACCGAAGTGAGTAGGTGAATCCGCATGCGGATTTCTGAGCTCCTCTTAGCACTTGAATATCCCTTTTCTTTACCCCTACCTGGGCAGTGAGCCCTTGAAAACTTGTCCATCCTCTAGGCAGGAGAACACAAAATGAAAGCAAAATCCAGGATAAGCTTCATATTAATGACTTTCCTATTCATGATCCCACAAAGGAGCTTCCATTTCCAAGTCTGAGAGATATCCAAGCAGAGATGCAAATCCCTGGGATTTTCAATAGGCTTTCTCCTTTTAACAAGATAACCTGTGTGAAGTGACACACATAAATCAACATTTTTCCCTTTGGAGGGAACGTGAGGTTGGAGTTCATCCCCCTCACTAGCTGTTTGGTGTTCTGGAGACCAGCCCTCTCTCCTTGTCACCTGCGAAGGGGCCACCTCAGTTGTCCCAGCTCTCCTGGAGATTTATAGTGAATTTGTGTTCCAGAAACAAGTTGATAACCTTTGCACCAACATGGAAGGCCAAACTTTTATTGCAGGATTGTTAAGATAACGGCAGACTCAAATGTATACTGCTGCTGTGTTTCTAAATGGAAACAAAGCTCTGCCTGTCTGGTCAGCTACCTGGGCCTTGGCGGTGGCCAAGAGGGGGAAGATCTCGCATAGTCAGTTGGTTGTTTCCTATGACTCCTGTTTTGAGGCAGTAGAAAGACACTTGGCTTTCTGCTGCTTTGTTATCTAAGGAATTCATACACTGCTTAACCCCAATAAAAAACCCAAAGCACAACTCTACTGTGCAAGCTCTGCAGGGAGCATCAACATTCCAGATCTGGGGCCAAAAGGCCTGTGAGCAGATTGTGGGGTGTGCAGAAAACTGTGCTTTTAGGGCAAGCTGTACCGTAAGTGAAGGGAAAGGCTGTCTGAAACCATTTAAACAATTCCTTGGGTGATTTGGAGTTTCTGGACTTAAAACATTATGTGATAGACCTTTAATTGGTGTAAAGAGAACCTTAGTAGGAAGAATATTAGATGTGGCTTCCATCTGCCTTGCCATGTATGCCTGATAATCACCTTTTTTCATCAACTTCAAGGAGCGGTTGCCTTCTTGGGAAAAGAAGTCTTCTTTAGATAAAAACCTGAACAGAACAGTGGACAGACAATATATGTATATCTTTTTGGATGTGAGCCAGATGCTAGACAAATGCCCTGTGAAACTGATATTCAGAAGCCTTCTTCTTTTTTTTTTTTCCCCCTCTAAATGGCTAGAGCAGTACAAAATATGATAATAATACACACTGGAATGTTTATCTTAAAATAGATAACAGGTCTGAAAAGCCCTTGCCTAGTTCAGTACCCTGGAACATCCCTGCAGCTTAACCTCCTGTCAGTGTGAGCTGGAGCAGGGTGAGGAATGCTTCTTGCCTTTCCCAGGCAAACTCTTCTGAGGAAATTCAGAGTGCACAGTTTGTTCAAACTCCTTTTTTCCTCTTTAGACTTATTAATTATTTCAGGTTGATGCACGAGCTCAGGGCTGGCAGGATTCTTTCCTGGACATCTGCCTTAAACGAGTGCTGTGCATCTCATAGATCCCAACAGATCGTGTATCAGAGGATGTTCCCCTCATGTCCTATATACCCTGTAAACTCACTTCCAACAACTGGTATTTCCACCCTATAGAGAACGCGGAGATTTGGAACAGTGGAGCTGAAAGCAGGCTTGAACAGGGAAAGGCTGAAGCACAGGCGTTGAGCTTTGCCCTGCCTCCCTTACTTAGGTTTTAATCAGCCAAAACCCCTACCGAGTCAGCAAGATTTTTCACTTCCAAAAAAGCTGTGTGAAAACTAAGGGAGGGCTTCAGGCAGATCCAGTACAATAGCTGAAAAACAACACACCAAAGTAAAAAGAAGGAAGACAAGCAGAGCACACAGCTTAAGAAAAGTGTTTTTGCTAGGCAGCAAGTCCAATATCCTGCTGCTCCTCTGAAGAAAGGTAGCAGCTAATATTGTCAGTGTGATGGGTTGTGAAGCATCTAATAAAATATCCTAGAACTTCCTTTTTATGTTTTAGGCATGAGAAGTGAATTTGAATAATAGGCAAGGAATGGAAGGAGTTAAAGCCAGTCTTCTACTTCTTACTTCTGAATTTAAAGTCCAGGCTGTCTGCTTGCTTTTTCTCTCCAGGACAGTAGTCACCTTTTTTACAAAGCTCTTTTGTTAGTATCCCGTGTTTTGTTTATGCACAATACTGTCAGCAATATCAGGATAGACTGGTTTGGGGGTTTGGGGAGTTTATCTCAGTAGATAGTACTCCAGTAGATTTTTCTAGTGGCTCTCATTAGTTGGCTCTGCCTTATCTAATCAGACTTTGAAGCCAATCAATACACAAACTTGCCAATCAGTACTGAAGTATTTCATGTGGTTATATTCTTGAGGCTCACAGGAAGAAAAAGGGAAGGGAGCTTAAAAGTACTTTTTGTTTTTTTCTGGTTAAATGCTGTTCTGAACAAATGGTTACTGGATCAGCTGCTAGGAGCTGATCCCTGCTAGATTTTCTGGCACGACTTGATGCATTAGGCTTTAAATGTCTTTATTTCTCCTGAGGTGGGATTCTTTTCTACTTTTCAGATTAGCCTTCAGTATTTTGTGGCAATGTATTTACTGGGCCCCTCAGTTCAAGAAGGACAGGGAACTGCTGGAGAGAGTCCAGCATAGGGCAACTAAGATGATTAAGGGAGTGGAGCATCTCCCTTATGAGGAAATGCTGTGGGAGCTGGGTCTCTTCGGTTTGGAGAAGAGGAGACTAAGGGGTGACCTTATTAGTATTTATAAATATATAAAGAGGGAGTGTCACAAGGATGGAGCCAGGCTCTTCTCGGTGGCAAACAATAATAGGACAAAGGGTAATGGGTTCAAGCTGGAACACAAGAGGTTCCACTTAAATTTGAGAAGAAACTTCTCAGTGAGGGTGCCAGGGCACTGGAACAGGCTGCCCAGGGAGGTTGTGGAGTCTCCTTCTCTGGAGACATTCAAAACCCATCTGGACACCTTCCTGTGTAACCTCATCTGGGTGTTCCTGCTCCGGTGAGGGGATTGGACCAGATGATCTTTTGAGGTCCCTTCCAATCACTAACATTCTGCGATACTGTGGTTTACTCAGACTTCCTAACTGGACTTGCTACCCATGGTTCTTCTCATTAAGGGTCCTGGACTAGTGATGTTTATAGACAGTCAAAGTGCTTAATATGAGGTCTTTGCTTTTTCAACAGTGTAGTTTCTGAGCAGCTGAAATGAGAGAGTTTTAAAACAGCCGACTATCAGCATATCCATGGGAGTGAAAGGAGCTTCTTTCCTTGGTGTTTGGGAAGCAGGCATAAACTCTTTACATGCTCTTGTGGGTGCCTGTCCCAGTTGGCTTTACCTCCACTGCCACCCGAAAGCCATTCCTTGGCTGTTTTCAGTTGCTGGTCTTCAGCCCTGGTTCTCAGCATTACTTTTAGGAGCTCCCCAGAGGTAATATAAAGAATATCCAGAGCAAAAAATGTGTCCGTTGCCTCTTAACATATCCAAAATGGGTACAAGGATGTAGTAGTAGTTCATTCTGAGCTATTCTCCTTGTTTTTGCTTACAATGCTCATAATATACCACAGCAGTGTACACATATAGAAAACATCTCAGGTCATCACACAGTTATATATATACAGTGCTATAGGGGCTGCCATTCTGTCATAGGCACTTACTTGTCATTATTTTGTTTCCGTAAGAATATCTGGCATGGAGACTAACATCAGCCATGAATGGTGGTTTTAAGAGAGTTAGTCTGGTATAGACTCTGGTGAATCATCTGGAGAGTGTTTAACCACTGAAAAACTGTCCTGGATATGATATTTTTCTCATATTCTCCCATTCCATTGTAAATGAGCTTGGCTCTTCCAAGGATGCCGACTCACATCTGATCCTGCAAAGTGCTGAATTTGGTCATCTGACCAAACCAATGCTCACATATGGCCTTGACGAGACGTGAGTCCGTGAAGACACTGGTGTGAAGGGCTGAGATGGGCCCTGGAGCCCCTTGTTATGGTTCAGTGTTGTGCATTTATCTTCTCTGTTTGCTTGGTATACTTTTAGATCTTGGAAATTCTGTCATCCTGAAATGAGGAAACCAGATGAAACCCATCACTCTCACTTCTTGAAACACACCTGTCTTTTTATAAATGCCAGCAAAGGCCATCTGTATCTTTTGATGCCGCAGGTGTCCACAGCTACGTTACAGTTTCGATTTGACTTTTTTTCACTGTGAAAGCTAAATGAGGAGTGTAAAATGTTCCTGATTTAGTTTCTGTGATCAAAACCAGGAGATATTTCAAGCATTTTCAAGCGTGGGGAATGGGGAAAAAGGCAAAACATAGGGGCCATGTGAGATTGCCCAACTGTTTCAGTCCCTCAATCTGTAGGGTGGGACAGTGGTAACAAACTTTAAAGGGAAGCTGCAAATTGACGCTAAAATGATGTACATTTGATCCCAGTTGAAGAGCATGACTGAGGCATGCAATAAACTCCACGTGACTCCTAGAAGCATAGGAGTTGTGGTAGGTATGACTCTGACCATATTGCTGAATCAACACAGATATTTACAAGGAAAATGTGCAAGCAATGGATATCCCTGAGGCTAACTTTGGGCTATTCTTGGCAGCAGTGTCTGGCTGTACCCTGGCATCCCTTTGGTCAGGGAGCAGTTTGGAGCATGGTAGAGTATAACCCAGAGGTACATCAGTGTTAGGTTGTGGGGACAACTGGGGAATTAGAGTTTGAGCACAAAAACTGATAATGTGGCAGCAGTCCACACATACCCACGGAGAAGGCGGCTCTGCAGGAGAACAGTTCTGTGGAAAGAGTAACTGGAAAATGTGCTATGTGAAGAAAATTCAGATAGGAGGTGCAGCCAGGGGACACTTTCAGACCTCAGAGGCTCACTCCAAAAGAAAGAAACAGATAAGCTAAAAAATACAGACGAGTCCTTGTCAAATATATGAGATCAACAATATGTGGTGTCAATATGCTGGCTCTGAATCTTTTTTTCTCTTTTTCTTGCACAAATGACAATGGTTGTCATTGAGATCCACTCTGGAATAAAACCTGCACAACCAAGTTGAGAATCTGGCTTATTTTCTGTCTAAAGTTTTACGCTGCAGTCTTACTGGATGTGTGCTAGGGCTAAAGTCCTAAATATAAATGGTTACTGTACTTGGTTTCCTGTTTTATTACAGCTGCGAAAGTGAACCATAATGATTTTTATAGTACATGATAGTATTTTTCAGCTGCAGGACAGAATGAACTCACATGATAACAACTGGCACAGCCTCAAAGTGATAAACATGTCAAGATAATGGCAACCATTTTTTCCTCAAGCATGAGAATACAATGCAATTTAAACCAGCTTTTAAAAATTTTTCTGCATTTTAATATTTCTATAATCAATCACCAACCATAACTCTTTTATTATGACTATGGACACAAAGGATCAAATTTTTATGGCCTGGTCTTAGTTTTCCATCTGTAATCTGCCAGCACCAGTAATTGCACAGTTTAGGTCATTTGAGTACCTGATTACCCCCACAAATCAGGTAACTAGACGTCTATGCTGCATGCTGACATAACTGGGAGAATAAACTAGTTCACAAAACTTGGCACATGTAAAGTCGAAAATCATACTTCAGGCGAGAGTGAAAATTTTGCTTTGCTTGTTTATTGTTGTGGTATCCCTTGGGACTGTATGAAGATATAAAACTTCAAAACATTTGTTTTAAATGTGCAGTTTTTTTCAAGACTCTGACTAGAACCTAACCTAAAAGTTAGGGATTCTTGTCCACAAGCAGGAAGCAGGTAAATGCTCTCTGGTTATAATAGTGGATTGGATTTTTCAAAAACTTTAATTCAAAACTCCTAGAAATAACCAGCTGCTATGGAATCAGAGTGGAGACCCAAATTAAAAGATGGGAAAAGAGGACAAGGAAGAAGTTATTATATTCATTTACACAATGGAGAAATGTTACCTGAAGGTATCCACAGGCATCTGTATGGGTCAGCATCTTCATAAATGGTGTAAAGGGATGGTATCAAGATAGTAATGTTTATGGGTAATTAAAAATAACTTACGGTAGTAAAACCAAAGGCAGCTGAGATGAATTGCATGAAGATCTTGTAACACTGAGTGACTGAGTCATGAAAAAGAGGCAATGCTTGCAGAAGAGCAGACAGGCAGGGACCAGGAGTTCACTATCAAAATATGCAAGGTGAGATACAAAAGGGAAAATAAGGCCAGCTATGTACATACATACAACGTAACATCTCTACCTAACTCGTATCTCTCAGGAAAGAGCAAACATTTGCTTCCTGCTTATTAGTGGTCAGAAAGACAAAGTGAGCATTAGGTGTTATTACAAAAAGAGTACAGAATAAAAGAGAAACTGTCATCATCCACCTGTACAAATCAGTGCTCCCACATCTTGAGTTGTGGATGCAAACCTAGTCCACTGAGGGTGAAAGAGATGGTATCAGGAAAGCTGCAGACTCAGATGTCCTCAACCAGTGGCATGCAGAAGTTGGGAACATGGCAAGTGATGTCTCACCCTGTCCTTACTGGGGTCAAAATAGGGTCCTACTCTGGCTGACCTGAGCTCTTCCAGCTCTTCTTATGCTACAGAGGTAAGCAGAACTTGTTACAAATGCAATGCCCTTTTATTAGTCATACAGCATACCTTTCAGTTGAGCCAGAGCCTTTTTGGGCGGGACTTGTTGTGGAGAGAGGCATCATGGGGGGCTCAGCATGCTGGCAGGTACTCTTGATCTGGGTTGTCATCAATT
This sequence comes from Pampusana beccarii, assembly GCA_013399365.1. Classification (NCBI taxonomy): domain Eukaryota; kingdom Metazoa; phylum Chordata; class Aves; order Columbiformes; family Columbidae; genus Pampusana; species Pampusana beccarii. Next base: position 934,084 of record VWYH01009141.1, read on the forward strand.
CATGGTGGCCCCTCATCCCTCATGCCTCACTGACACATGCTCCTGATGGTTTCACCAGTTTGGGATGGAAGTGGCAGATTCCTGGCTGCCTGTTGCTGTGGTCCCATCCTCTCCCAGGCTGGGGACACTAGAGGAGAGGCACGTGCTTTCCCCAGTGCTGGGAGCTGGGGAGGTGGGGAGAGAATGTAGAGAGGATGGAGGTACGGCTCTTGGCATCCCATGCTGTCACGCTGCATCTACCTCCTTGGTCTGGGTGAAGTGGGCAATGGCCCTGATGCCTCTCGTGCAAGGTGGACACCCATGAGAGGCAGAGAGGGGCTCAGGCATGTGGACAGCTAGGGCTGCAGGCACACACTTGTGTAGAAATTGAAAAGGCTAGCTGATTGCTTATTTCCTGCTCGATACATCATCTTAAAGCTTTTCTGCAAAATTATCATGGACATACGCTAGCCAAGGTACAGAACTCACTGCATGTCCTTTACTATGCTAATGAAAACAGTGCTGATATTTTCAATTAAAAAAATAACACCCCTGGGAGGTAAGATTTTGCCAGGCTGTTTTACAACTTTCCTTCATGTCCAGCAATATGTACGTGACTCAGCTACTAAAGAGGCATCTAAATAAAGAGGCTTCTCTTGTGCTTTATATTCACAAAACTCTCATTCCAGTGAGCAAAGAAACACTCCACAGCTTTTCTACACGTTCTTTCTTTGATCTGCAGAGTGCTAACAATAAAACATGTTTGTGTGAATCATAAGTGGGGAATTATTTCAGAGTCTGATTTTTTTTTAGGATTCCTAGTCATAGTTTAATATGACACAACTGTATAATTGAATTATAAGACTATATAGTTCTCTACATTATTTTCTTTCGTTTAGTCTTTAAAAATGCCTTGCAGAAGTATAACAGCCTTGAGACATTTTCATTTTAAAAGAACTCAAAGGGCCTAATGCAGTTGTATAATATGGGAGAGAGCTTTAAATTTACTGTGTCTAATACGAATGCATGCTGTCATGCAGAGCCTTCCCAAAAGTATTTCAGTGCATTATCTGAGTGGCAGATGCTTTGAAAAAATGCTTACAAAGTCATTCCAAAGTACAGCATATTCAGACATAGTGCAACTTGCAGGTTTCTTTCAACGTTTCTGTGCGTGGTCTCTTTCTGTGTCTGTACAGTGCTCACATAATGATATCCTAGTGCATTCCTGGGGCTCTTAGAAATCACCAAATAAGAATAACACAAACCAAAATTCATATGAACAGGCATAAACCCACTGTATAAAGTTGCTACATCAGACAAGGCCCACTCTGAGTGCTCTCCAAGTTTATATGAAAGTTGTTGCAGAATTCAAAAGATTTTTGCAGTAGTTGCTGCAATTCAATCTTAGTAGAATGGCTAAATTATTTGCCATGAGTAAATTTTGTTAACATAAGCCCTCTGTCTGCTTGCAGATATGTTGGAATTTCACCCTCATTTTCAGCAGAGCAAATGTCTGCCAAGTGTTTTGGGTACTGCTTTTGGTGCATGTAGTGTCCATTTTATTCTATGTGGCATTTCAATGTTCTTTATTTGTATGGTGCAGGTGACCACCAGTTATTATTTCTCTCCTCTGATCTGGTGAATCAAAATTTAAAGCAAAGAAATTGGGCTGTAAACTAATAACCTGTGAAGAGCAAAGGTTACTGGCTAGGGGCATGTAGGAGCACTAGCGTAAATAACAACACTGAGGTGAAGGAGTACATTTGTGCGAATGGTGCTGATGAGCAAATAGGTACGGTAGTGTCTGCAATGAGGATGGCTCCTCCAGAAATGAATGCGCTGGACTTTTAATGTCACTTTCCACCGGTTCCAGGGCTCAGCTTAGGAAAGCATTTAAGAACATTGTCAACGTATGAGATTCCACATTAATAACTACCTTCTTCAAAAGGAATTTGTTCTTAGATCAGAGCCCTAGTTTCTTGGAATAGGAAGCACGGTGGCAATAGTATAGGGAATGATTTTGAAATGGTATTAGATCTATGGATTTGAACAGAGAGACCTGCCAGCTCCCAGTCTTGTCACATCCTGTAAAATATCTTCCCGTAAATGGAGACAGAGCTGTTTCTTTTATTTTCTTTGTAATTTTCATTTTATAATAGAAATGGGATATGCCACACTGTATTTCAAAGAGATCAGTGTTATCCTTTAGTAACTCCATTTATCCATTGGCCTCATGCCTTTTGAAATATTCGCACACTGAAGTAGCCAGATCCTTTAATGCTTGCAGTGCTCTGAATCAGGAATAGCTGTACTAAAGTAAACTAGCTTCACATCAGCATATAACCAGTGAAAAGGTAATCAGGCCCACCTCCAAAAGCGATGTTGTACATGACAACACATCTTTTGTATCTTAAAAGTGAATATTTCATTAGAGGGTAATTCTGTGGGAGTTTCACATTTATTGGTTTCCCCATAGGTAAGGTGGGGATTTTCCCTATGCTAAATTTTCCACTAGCTGTTAGGAGAGCAACATTTGCCTTTAAATCCTTAGCATCCAAAATCACCTGTTCCCTAATTACCATAGTTTTAGAAATCCTCAGGAGAGGTCACACAGTTGAGTCTCCCAGCAATGAACATCCTTCTGATGTTCTGCCCAGCCTTGATCTTTGTTTCAATAGGAACACAACCTTCCCCAGGCTTCAGGAGATCAGTTTTGCAGTGCTCTTATGCCAGTCACTTGGGCTGTGGATCAAGGACTAAATCTCATTCACTCAGTGAATGGTTGAGACTTAAAAAAGTTTGCCATGAGAACTGTGCCAATTGTGATCTGACTAAAATATTTATACTAGTGAAAGACCAAATGTAAACTCAGGTTACACCAGAAATAAGCTGTGCTTCTGGGAATGCTTGTATTGCAAGTTAACTGTATTCACACGGAGGTAAGATTTATGTAGCAACAGCTAGGTTTTTTTTCTATTGCTTTAAGTAAGTTCTTTTGAACCGCATTTTAAAGATTTTAGGCTCAGAATGTAGCCTAGATTTCCTGCAGCATTTGCTGACTGTATCTGCATTAGCAGGAGGTGCAGATCAACAGGAGGAGGTTTGTAAAGCAAAATGGTTGTGGCTGAGGTCCTGGTGTCTATACCAGACAGGCTTCAGTGGGGTTTACTTCTCACTGGTTCTGGTCTGGCCCATGCACAGCATGTCCATTAGCTGCTGGAGCTGGTTGGCTCCATAGGTACACCTTCTGCAACAGCTTCTCTGGAAAAGAATCCAGTTTGTGCACTCTGAGCCCAGTCTGTGATGTAAGCAAATGCATCAAGAGGGGACAACCTGGAGATTCACTTCAAAGCACGCTCCTGATCTAAACTGGAACCCTGAAGTGGATGTACACATTAGATCAGAAGAATTAAAAACTTACATTCATCCAGACTCATGGAGATGGAAGAATTACCCTCATGCCTATTTGATGGATGGAGAGGGAACATTGAAATGGAATGAATTTTGGGAAGCAGCCACTGAAAAAAGATCTCAAATGCAGGCTTCCAAGAGGAGAGAAAATGCTGAAAGATGTCACAGGGAATGGCACAACAGTTAGGAGTCTACAATACGGCATGGCAATAGGAAAAAAAGACCAGGATTATTTGAAAGTGTCTATATAAAAGCACAAGACTTTGCAAAGCTGTTCTCTTTTGCCCCTAGACTCTGGTGAAAGTACACCTGGACACTGGACTTGTTTCCTGATGCTTAATACTTTCATCCCCAGACAAGTCCCGGAGACGCAAAGTAATTTCAAAGAGTTCAAAGTAAAAGCACATCCAGGAAGGAACTGATTTGTGAGGAAAAACTTCATCTTGATTTACATGATTGGTGTCCTTGCTAATTTCGGGAAAAGCTAGCCAGATGTAATTGGTGATTATAGAGTCATATATGACTTCTCGTGCCACCTGCTAGTTCTTAATTTCCTCTTTGAGTCATTTAGTGCTCACGTAGTGGGTTCTTTTCAATGGATCAGTGGTGATTTTTCTGATTTGAAACCAAATAGTTCTCAGATTCTGCAACAGCTAAAGCAGCCCAGAGCCCTTCTTTAATTTTGCTAGTTTGAATGGGCTCTGCAGTGTGACAGGGAACTGAAAATCTCCAGAGCCTCCCAAAATTACAAGAGCAGGTTTAGGGATGGATGTCTGACTGGGAATCCCTGAACAGAAAAGCTGTTCTTGCTATCATGTTTCAGATAACCACAGTTCCTTCCTCAGCTAAAGTATGCTTCCTGGATAAGCAGCAATAACAACCATTGTATGAAGAGGATAGACATTTTTTATATTATCAGACCCTGTAGACTAGGAAGTCAGGAGAGCAGCCAGCACAGGTAATGCAACTAGAAAACGGGCGGTTCTTCATTCAAGGTCTCAGATTATATTTTTTGCACTACAAACCTCTTAACTGATTCCTCTTGAGACATACTGCTTCTTTATCCTTGTAGTCACTTAGCTCAAGGAGAAGGAAACAGAGGCAGTTTGTCTGCAACTCTCCAACAAATATGGTGGTTACAGAAAATGACATTTTGGCCTAATGTTAATTTTTCATGTGATGAGCACACTGAGGGATGTGGATGTCAAAGTATGAAATGGGACAGAGTTAAACATGGTCATGCTCACAGTGGAGGGGAAATGCTGTGACTGGAAGAGCCACTCTGGACCAGAGGATGAAGTGGTGTAAAGTAATAAAAATATTACCAACTCTTCTACAACGTAGTTGTACAATAAGACTCAGTACTAGAAGCCATCAGGTTTTGCTCGCTCTCCTGTTTTCTCTCATTTCCTCTGCTCCCAAATTGTCTCTCCTGATGTGTCTCATCCTCCCAGCTGTATAGCAGAAAACCTGCCTCAGATGCAAGCTGTTGGCTGGAAGCCATGTGAGACTTTATGATGGTCCTAATGCCTCTGGAAGTAGTCCAGGTGGTATCATCTTCACAATAATGAATTCACTTTATACCTTTACAGGTTGAGAGTTTTCTCATGCCTAAAAGCCCCTCCCTGGATGGCTGCTGGGGACACTTTGACCACACTTGGAAACGCGACTGTGATATAATTCTCTCCAGTTTAAATTTAGAAGGAAATATTTTCAGGGGTCCTATTTGCAATGAAGAAAGATAGAAATGCGCTTTAAAAAAGTGTAAAATGTACTGGTGTTGACACTATGTTGACACATTTAGACATCTAGTATAAAACAGCTGGTAGGGGTTTTTAAGAGCCTGTGGAAAAAGAGATGGTCCAGGGTGGGGTCCACTTTGAACTAAACTAGGATCCTAAGGTGAGACATTGCTCCTGGGAGCAGCCTGTCTCAATCCAGTGCCCACGGCTACAGTTCAATGGGATGAATTTCTACCTTTATGGCGTGTCTGCGTAACCACATGAGCATGGATCTGAGTTTGTTCTCAGGTCCAAACTCACCTGCCAGCCCTCCACTGGTACGCACTCCTGAGCACAGCCCTCAGCCCTGGCTTTTGCCCTGGGAGCTCTCTGGAAGGGAGGAAGCCAGGCTGGCTTGGGGGCTCGGGTCAGGCACAAATGCCTATCCACACCATCCACACTGCATGGGCTCATGTGCAGGCTACGATCCAGGCCACTTGCAGGTGATACGTCCACGGCCTTTTCCTACACACAGTAGGGTGTTTAGAATGAAAACTGCCATCAGGTTATTGTCCAGTAACCGAGTAGCACCAGGGCAACGTGGCTTCACCTGCCTTGGCAAGAAACGTGGCCTTGAAATATCTCCTGGCCAACTGACAATATAATCCAAACCTGGAACTTTGGTTTTGGGTGTCCCATCAACCATCTCTACATGAGCCGTGCTGCCTGTGTAATATTTGCTGGAAAGAGGGATTTGGCCCTTTTCTTTCCCTGTCCTGAAGCAGAAGCAGTTAAAGAAACAGGCCAGAGTGAGCAGGAACCCAGCACTCGGGGCAAGGCACTCTCTGAAAGAAAGCAGATGTCTTTCCATCTGTCCTCAGGTGATGAGATGTCTGGCACAATTACTGGTGCAACGTGCGGGACAGACAGAAGCGTTTCAGTTTTGTCTTTGAGTGTTTGGGCTACTTCTTGTCTGGGAGGTGCCTTTTGCAAACTATCTTCTTTGTTTGTCTTTAACAGGAGGTGAGCATTGGATTCCAACACAAATAGGTAGATCAAAGTCAGATCACTCTTCTGTATCTTTTCAGAAGGTATAGAAGATTTTGAATGTTAATATTGCTTGCTGATGTGATTTCCTTAAAACAGCAAGGCAACACCCTGACAGAAGGTACTGAGAAGTTGCTTATTGTCACCAAGTACTCTGCTACTTTTAAAAAGCAGGGCAGATTTTATTGTTTAAATAAATCTTCTCTTGAAGGAAATGGTGGTAGGAAACAACAAATTTCATTTTTCTCTACCACTCATGTCAAAACATCTGCATCAAACATTCGGTGCATAGTGACATAGCAAAACAAATGTAGAGCAGACATTACAGATGGATGGCTTGTTGACAGATTAGCAGATGAGTTTCCCTTATGTTTTTGAAAAACATAGCTCCCTAGACATAATGTACGAAGGGGAAAGCTAGGATTAAAGATCAGATAACAAAAAGCAAGGTTTTATTTTCAGTGTTTACCATTCAAATTCCCTGATATCACGGAAGATATTAAGAGCAAATAAAGAAAAACATGCTGCATCCAACACAGGGAAGTGAAAAATGGACATTTTTCAGGACTAAAACTGCAATTAGAGCTGGGTGAAATGTTTCGGTTTTTCAATTTATGTGTAGAAAAACTGCAGATTTGTGTTACTGAAGCTGCTGGCAAAAATTGTGTCGAGTTCATAGGATTATTTTGGGTGAAAAACAGATTAATTCTTTAAAAAATATTAAAGGTTGTTTTCTAAATAAAATACCTTTGTCTTTTGTTTCCAAAATGGCATTTTGTTTATAAATGTACCTAACTTTAAATACAGGAATTAAATTACACTTTAAAATCCATCAGGTTTGAACCAAAATAAAATTATTTTGTTACTTTTTTTTGTTGTTGTTTATTGTTTGTCAAGGAACTGAGGAACAGATTATTTGCACAGTTCTAGATACAATATAAGTGGTGGACCATTTTAAGTAGCTCTGTTAATTCAGATGTGTTTTAATAAAACAATCAAAATTTTGCTCACGAGTCAGACAGTAGACTTATGGCTGGGCTAACTCTCCTATCCTTTCCAGTTCACTAAAATCTTACAAGCAAAATAGCTCCGTTGACTTGCTTAACCACTTTGGTGCTGCCTTCTCAAGTAGACGCGTTATCAGTTTCACTTGATGTGTGAAAGCTGTGTCCTGCACGATGTGGGGACCAGGCATGAGATGATTGCAGTGGTCGACAAAGACGTTCCTACAACTTCATGACATGCAATGGTGTGCTCTGCATCCCGTTAGATCCATCAGAGACCAGCGCTGTTGAATGTGTGTGTGTGTGGGGGGAGGTTTTCTTGGGAAAGACCCATCAATATGTTTAATAACTCAATATGGTGGATAGCAAGCTCTGAGCAGGACAATGTTAAGGCGTTTAGGACAGACATTTAAGGTTCTGCTCTGTTACGTGCAGTGTGAGGGAGTGAGGAAAAAGGATGAGGAAGGGGAAGGCGTCCCCACAGTAATTTCCCGGTGCTTCTCTGGCTAACCTCAGCCAGATAGCATGGGGAAAGCCTTCTGATGAATGCTTTGGGAGAAAACACAGACTAAGACTGCTGCAGTTTACCCCAGCTCTGGATATATAAGGTGGGCAGAGCCTAGAGTTGATCCTTTACAGTGTGTGAGCACTGCTGGTAGCAGGAAATCCCCAGTCCTCCTTGGTAGCATAAAAGTGAAATTAATGGCCAGCCCTTGCATAGCTCTGTGAGGGGTTGGAGACTTCTTCCTTTTCGTTCAGTTATCCATACATGGGCAGCCCAAAACTAGCTGTTGGGTTTTACAAAACCTAATATGAATGGAATTATTTTCATGTGTTGCCTTATTTTTTTTAAACTTTCCTTTTATTACATGCTGACAGAAAAATCCCATATATAATTCACTGACAGCCAGTGAGCGCCAGAGCACGAGAAGTCATCTTACAAAGAAGGATATGCAATTTTGTATTTCCATCAAGCATGCTAGAATAATAAGTCAGCTGCCACAAGCCTTGGAGAACTGGCTGGGATTGGACCTCCTACAGCAAATTGTAATTAAGATTGTAGGAATTTCCCTTTTCAGGACTTGGTTTGCAGAATATAAGGTCTCAATATTTTTTATAAGCTTCCAGTTTAGGCCACTATGCAAGGCATACTAGGATAATGAGAGGGATAGAATTACTTCATCTCTTACCTTCAGCAGAGAAGGTAGATGGTCCTACCACAGTTTTCTGTTCAAATAAAAGGTTCAGAGTGTCTCTTGAGGACCTGGACACGCCAACCCATGTCCAAGTCTGTCAGAACCAAGTGTGTGTTGGCTGTTTTCCCAGGGCGCGAAATGTTGGTAACCTTCCAGCAAAATTTATGTGCTTACCTGCAGCACCTCCATCATGAGCCTGGTCTCCCCCAGGTCCCTCTTTGATCCATGGAAGGAGGTAGGTGCCTTCAGAGGTTGAGGCAGCCCTCCTGCAACCTGAATTGAACTCTGGAGGAGCTTCCTCACCTTCACTAAATATAAAAGAAATTCAGATCCCTTTACTTCTGTCCAACTCTGGCACCAAGTATTTGCAGGCTCTTTCTTCATTTAACTGTGTGGTACTTGATGAGGATCCTAAGTAGTGATTCGTTGAAGAGGCATCCGACTGTGCTCCTTCAGTAATCCCTACAGGACCACTGCTCTTTGGATGGCAGTCAGGATGGGTTCAGAGTGAAGGCATGGACGTTCCTACCCACTGGAAACCACAGCAATACTCTCAGCTTTGCCCTGATCTGTTTCATTGCAAGCCTGTTATGCATCTCAAAAGTTTCCTCTTGGCTAGGTGTTTCAGAAGACACTGAGCATTTTGTGTTCCCTTCAGTGACAGCAGGAACAACAGATCATTTGCCTGGGTAAGAAGCATGAGGTCTAAATAGGCAATGTAGAAACTGAGCTACCTCCAATCCATAGACTCTTCGTTTATTCAAAACAGGCATGATTTACCTGTGTGGAAGGTGTCTCCTATTCCATCACGTGTGACTGTGGTCAGTTCATATTTAGTCAATCCATTTTCAGGGTGGAGACATTGCTTTGAAACTGAGCTGCCTGGAGGGAGAGTGCAGTGGAAGAGGAAAGGGGGAAGGATAATATGTTTCCCTGCAGTACACTTCTGAGCCACCTGAGATTTCTCTGTTTGGTGTGGTATGAGTCCTGTGAAACAAGGGCAAACAGGCCCTGAAATAGTGTAGAGCCCTTTCACCTGCAGCTGTAGATTTTTGCTTCAACAAATGCTTCCTGCTCAGGAGAACACACTGTTAAACACGAGGCCATTTGAAACTAAATCATAGCCCTTCTAAGTGCAGTTGATCTCATTTTGATGGTCAGAAGTGCTGCAACTTATTTCTGGGATCCCTCTCCCCTTGTGAGTTGCAGTGACACGGCCAGAGAGGCTGTCAGCCCGAGCTACTCTGCCTGTCTGTCAGGAGCAGCAGTGGTCCCACGTCCCTGTGGCAGTACCAGGTCTGAGAGCTGGGCAGGCACATGGGACATTTGGCTGTGCCTGTTGTCCAAATAACCATCCTTTACCTCCTCTGGGGAAAAAATGATGGGCTAACTTACTTAACAACATCTGGCCTATGGGCTACCTGCTGAGCCATGTTGGAAAGGTCATAAATCAAGGTCTTTTAGGATGGGTATGTGCCTGTTGGCTGGACTTGTGCATCTCCATATTTATAATTCAACCAACGTGTACTGTTAGAGGAGTTCTCAACACTTAACCTTCAGTATTTCAACCCAAAATGTAGACTTGTTTTATGAGAGAATCCACAAAAAACTGCCCTGATTTTTCTCTCTCAGGCTTCACAAAGTAAATGAGTTGCAAGAGGTCCACAGAGTTAGAGGGGGTTAAATAAAATATTTGGCTTTAAAACATGAAAAACATTTAAGGAGACAGAGGGCCAAGCTCCTATCTTATTTTCAGCAAAGCAGAGCAAAGCTGGCTTCAGCGAAGTTGGATCCCACCTGAGCTCTGCAGCTGTGTATGAAGCCATAGCACGCTAACGTGCAGCCTGGGGGCTCTCTTGGATGCTGTCAGTGCCAGATCAGCTGCCCTAGGTGTCATATTGATTGTGTGCATTGAGGATACCCACATCAGGAACAAGGGCAGCGTGTACTGCAGTGTGCATTCTCAAGCTTGGCAAACGTCACTTGATCATACTGACACATCAATCCTTCTTGTGTGCTCCCTTCTGGGGGCCTAATCTACGTTCAAGGAGCCACTGAACTCTGTGTCACCCAGGACGAGGCCCATCTCTTAGGTTTACCACTCTTTCAGATAGTTTTTCTTCATCCAAGCTCCTCACCATCACCAGGGAGTGGCACCGCCAGCACCGTTTGCCAAATGAGCGGCGAAGCAGGCTTGTCACACCTCAGTGCTCACAGGCTGGAAATAGAACAAGCTCACACCACTCCCACACAAGCACGCATTACGCAGTCAAACAAAAATATCTGTACTTTCCAGGATGACTCTGATGATTTTTAATGCCACTGACTCTAAATCATGTGCTTTTATATTGCCTCAGGAATACACCCAACCCGTGTTGAGCTGGCTCCACTACCTGGCACAGCTTCACGTCAGCCACACCACGTGCACTTATGGGTATCTTGGTTTGCTTATGATGCCTGGGAAAAGCTTGCCGTGGTCACTGTGGGCCACATCTCTTTTTCTACGTCTTCGTCTCTAATGAATTTAAAACTGGGCCAAAGTCCCCTTGTCACTGTGCTGGTGACCTAAAGAAAGCAGGAGTTAGTACTGCAGAAACTTGACCGTATATCGCAAAATTATCCCTGCAGCTTACTGCTAGTTTTGTCTGTCTTGAAGTTCAACTTGAATGTAGACATATGGCCTTAAAATCTCCAGGCAGAGATCACCAGCAGTGCTGTAGGAAGGAGATTTCATTCCCTGTTCCTATTACTCAACTGTGAGCTTTCCTGTGCTAAAACCCACTCAGGAAATGCTGCAAACAAAAGAGGTAAATAGTTCTCAGCATTCCTAGTTGCTCGGAAGGAGTTAAGTTCTGCACGACGGCCGATCGAGTTCTTCTGGCATTATCCCATTAGCTTAAGTCATTGCTGATGACTTCACCCTCGTGGTGACATCAGCCTCTAATCTCGTGAAGGTGAATTCATGTGAGATTGTTTCAAAACAATTACTCCCTGAATTGTAGGCCATTTGAATTGATATATGGATGCAACATTCACTTTTGCAGATTGTAGCCTCTCTTATACTGTGTGTATATATCTTCCATATTGTATTTCAGCATGTGTGTTATGTCACAAACTGGCATTGCCTGAGATCAGTGGAAGAATGTGTTTGTTTTAAATGCAAAAGTAAAAGAAATAAATGGAAAACAACTCACCGATTTTACTATTTTTAAATCTATGGTTAAGACTTCTCTACAGTTGTATATGTGGTTTGTCTGATTCCCTCTGGATGCTGCCTCCTTGTCTCTGCTGGAATATTCTTTATTCTTTGGCTAGGCTGTGTCTTTGCTTAGGAGGGCTCTAGTCATTTCAGATTCTCTTGTCTTTTCCCATACATGGGGAAAAATGTAAACAGATAAACATCCAGGATGGTTACTTAATAACTCACAATTTTTAATAATTTTAGATACCTTTTTCTCCCTCCAAACCAAATTAAATATAGGCATAAGTGCATGAAGATGATAGATTGGGTTTTAAAATATTTTCTGTTTTTCTCTTTCCTCTGAGTAAGTGACTCAGAGGAAGACGTAGACACAGTCGGCGCTTGTAAGAAGTGGTTTTAATAAGAGGAGACAAGTCATCGTCCCAGCTGTGCAATCCTTGCAGAAGTCAAAGGGGCTGAAAAGAAAGGCCCCGTTTGTCCTGAAGAGCAGCACACACATGTACACTGAAGAGGGATAGCGATGTATTTAGACTAGAAGTTCCCCAGACCTAGACGAGACATTCCTCTGTTTGCTTAACTTCATTGTTCTTCCCTTCTCTCATCACTTGTCCTCAGCTGACTGCAGCTGTCCCTGTGGAGCACTACTGTGGCAGCCACCTTAAAACTGGGGGAAAGAGGGTTCCCAATCTCCAACACCCCTTGTGCTTCCAATCGCTGGTAGAAACCCCCTCTTAGCTGCCCTGTGTATGAGTCTGGCTGCAGCCAGCGAGAGGGACAGGGCTCAGGGCGGCACTGGCGGCAGGAGGATCCAGACGCTCTCCTCTCTATCCGTCGTATTGTGTGTAGACTTCTTAATGTGACTAATAGCTCTTGGCATTGAGCTGCAGCTCCTGAAGTGCAGAGCTGGCATGTCCATGCGCTAATGTTTAAAGTAATGTGTCAGAAAAGTTTTATAGTAGTAGCACAGTATTGTTGGGGGAGAAGAAGCCTGTTTAAATAAAGCCAATAAAATTCTACTATCATCACTTTTCTCTCTTTATTGTTGAGAGGGTGGAAATGACTAAAGTTTTTATTTGGTGCTAGCAGTGTGATGCTAGATTTTTTTCCACATTTGGAAGTGGACAAGGTAGTGAAAAAAAATCACTAAAAAGTGAACAAGTTGTCCTCAGCTCCTGGGTGCTCTAGAGGAGCTCAGCCAAAGAGACAGCAAACCTACTGTAGGAACCCAGAAAGGGATTATTTTCTCCTTGAAAAATAAACCCTATTGTGCTATTCCTTTAGGAAGGAAATTGAGTCTCTGGATGACTTGCAAATGTTTTGCCCATTGTAGCGGCCTGTACGTTTCCTGAAAATCCAGATCTGATTTAGATTAGGGCGTTCTTTGGGGGAGGTAAGGGGTTGAGGGGAAAGGACAGGCTAAATAAGAGGAAATTTGTATAGTTTTAGTCCGCGGTCCAAGCACTGTTACCAATTACATGTGTACAAGCTATAAGAGAGGGACTGCATCTGCCTTAGCTGTGAAGTCATTAAGTGCTTCAGCCTTTTCTTCTGCCCTTTCCTTCCCTTTCAGAGGGAAGGAAAGCAAGAAAAACAGAGAAGTGTCTCCCTAAACTGCTTTCTGTGATTGAAACCTGTATCAGGGTTAAATAAAGTAGCTAGAGTCTAACTCAAGAGAAAAAATAGGTGGGAAAAATTGAATCAGCGAGCATTGCTTAAAATGCATTTATTGTGGCTGGCCTTCATGTGGGTATGCAATGAAGCAGAAGAAGCAGAAGAAGCAGAAAAGCTAAAGGTGAAAGCAGAAAAAGCCTTTCCTGTCTAAAACTCCAGTAGAAATGACAGCTTCCCCGCTCCAGCCAGCTCTTGGTAACTGTTCCCAGAATGCCTGGTACCTCAAGTTTTCCTGTGTAAACACACCACAGGAATACATCCCTCAATAGCAGGCCAAAATACTGAAGGCTTGGTTTGGGCCAAACAGTGGTGGTGCAATGTTTTCGGGGTTGAGAGCTGAAGTGAGGTTTGGGGATGGGGTTGGAGTGGTTTGGCAGGGGTGGTGCGTGGGTCTGGATGCCAGACGTCTCTGGGCCATGACATCCTCCCGTTTGGATGCAGTGGCTGCTCCACCAGGGAGAAGGCAGTGGGGCCAGTGGAGCTGCTGCAGGGCTGTACTGGTGGGCCAGCCACTCTCAACCTCCATGTCCTGATAATCCTTCTCTTCTTCTGGCTTGGAGAGCATCTCACATCCAGCTTACCTTCTCTGCCTGCTGCTTCAGTGGGCTAATGAGACACAAAGAAGCAAAGGACACAGTCCTTGTAGTGTGCCCACCAGTTCTGAAGAGACTATCCTCTGTGATTTGCTTTTGTGTTGACCATGTGGTTACCAGATTGCATTCCCCGTTGTTGTCTTACAGAAAGAAACTCAATTGTTTTCACTAAAAAAAAAAACAAAAAAACCCAAACAGCTGGCATGCAAAAGACCAGTTCTCTACAGCAGGCTGTGGTTTGTTCTTTCTCTCTTTGGTAGCTGGGCAAAAATCATTTGCCTTTTAAGATCCACCTTTTTTCTCCACTGTGTACTAAGTCTATGTAAACCTTTTTCTACTGGGCGTGCTGAGTTTTTGCATTGATATAGGAACCTTGAGGATTCGAAGATATGTTCAAAAGAAACAGAAACCCTCCCCAAAAGAACAAAGTGGTAATTCATCCTTACATATCTCTGCAGTAGCAATAGGTGTTCCACCACACTATCCTCATTAAACGCAGGATCAGACCTATTCTCAGGAAATATTTGCTTCGTATCTGGGCCCAGAATCAACATGGATTAAATGTAGTCTAGAAACTATAGCACCATCTCTAAGGGAGGTTTAATATAAAAAATTCCCAAGCCTGGGACTGCCAGTGTCAAAAAAGCATTTAATTAAAACTTTACATTTTAAATTTGTGCTTACTACTTCTTGGGCTGCATTCTTACTTTTCTGTGAACACTTTTTACCCATTCCAACACCACCAAGGGGAGTCTGCATCCCAGACTGGTCCCCTTAGGCATTACCAGATTCCAGCAATGCTGTCGAGCTCTGCAAATGTTTGGTTTCTTTGGAAAAGACCTCTTAGGCCCAGTTAGGGCACCAGGTTTCAATATTCTAGCTTACACAAAAAACCATTACTCATTGAGGTCCAAGGAGCTATGGCAGCTTTGTTAATCCCAAACAGATATTTATATGTTTCCACAAGGTGCCATATGTAGGATTTGAAAAAGGACTTTGAGGGAAATTTGTTACTTCCATCATGTGGTAATGAGAATGAGGGCTTAAGAGAATTCAGTGCTGTGCTTGTTGTGGTATAGGAGAGTGCTCTATCAAGATCTTTGTAGCCAGAGCACATTTATGGGAGCAAGGGATGAGTTTGTAGCCCGCCTCCTCCTGTTCCCTGCATTTCCCTTAGATTACTTCTGTGGCAATATGGAGCAGCTCACCACTTTGTCCACCATCTCACATCGCTACTGGATTTAGGCCCGATTTGTACAGGTACCAGATACAGGTACTCAGGAATGAGTAGGATGATGTCTAGATATCGCAATGTGGGTGGAGTTCACTACAAGCTGCAGAGAACCTTCTTTGCCTACTTTTTATGTTGGCTTTTAACAGGATTTTTCTGGAGGTTTAAAAGCTCAGGTGGACACTTTATACTTAGGATGAGATACGGCAGCTGCTCTTTTGTGGAGCACAGAACTAGAGAGTAGAGCATGAGAAGTTTTTCCACTTTTTAAGTGAGGCTCTTGCTTTCAGGTAATAATGGAAATTCATGCAGTTGAGCAGCTAAATGCTAGTTAAGATATCTATGGTCTAATCCAAAGCCAGTCAAAATCTATAACTCTTGAAGGGTTTTAGAGCAGGCTGCTGAAGCGCAGAATAGATAAAATACAGACAAAATGTGATATATATACATTTTTGAAGAGGTGTGGTTTTGATACTGTGTATGAACTCACTATTGACTAAGGGACTATATGGAAAAGCAATTAATTTCCTTCGCTTCTCTAAGACAAAAATACTTTGCAAACAATGTCTTCTGCTTGTCTGCTACAATGTTCAGTGGACACGGGGACTGTATTCATGTGCTAGAGGAACATAGCCAAGAAAACGTATTATCTTATTTTGTAGAACACACTTTCTCCAGGAAGAAATAAATTGAGCAGGACGTCTGTCTGCACTGGTAAAAATGAGACATACCACTAAGCATTTTTCATATGAGGTTTTGAAAATGCTTTGTAAAGGACAGCACCTCTTAGCTCCATTTTTCAAACAGTGTCTTAGATACAGAGGATTTTAAGAAATTGCACTAATTCACATAGCAGATCTGCAGATGCAGGAACAGGCTCCCCAGTTTTCCTTGTTTTGTTTTTTTTTTGTTCATTTAGGCAGGCAAACCTATGAGTCAAAAAGTAGTGATGATGGAGGGGTCTCAACAGGCTCAGCTGTTTTCCCTTTTCCTTTCTCTTCACCTGCCTTTGGGCAACAGGGCAGCTGTGGGGAGCTCCCCCTTCTTCCCACCCATGCCCAGTCCCTGGCTGAGATGATGCAAGAAGAAAAGCAGCAGCAGCAGAGAGGCACCAGCAGAAGGGATGGATGGATGGTCTCATATAGCACAGGAGCCTTCCTTACTCAAGCTACCTCTGTTTCAGTATATTCATTTACTGTGAGATACGCAATAGCCACAGTGAAACATTTTTGGTTCCTGTGCAAGATGCCGTTCAGATAGCCACTCTGCTACACAAGGACCAGATGCTTTTTCCTCCTGCTTGTGGCTGGATTTAGACCTGCCTGTGATTAGGCAATAGTTTTTCTCTTGGTGAGATGCTCCTGCTGTTGTTTTCCTAGCAGCCCCATATTGTGCCCCTCATGAGTTGCCCTGGCAATAGCCCTGGAAAAGAAAATCCTTCTTGTTTCCCCCTAGTAGACATTATCATTGGATAGCAGGAACTTTCTTAATTTTTGCATTAATTCAGCTTGAACTTTGTTAGAGCAAGAACTGAAGAAATATTGCAGAGAGATCATCTTAGAGATTATACAGATAATACAGCAGTCTGCCACTTACAGAAAAAAAATAGTGCTAGTGATGGGAAAGGATTTACTATGTGGATTTCAGTCTTATGTTGGGAATGACACTGGGAACTGCCAATCTCCTTCTCATAAAGACTGTAGATAAGATATTTAATGGCATTTCTCTGTCATTTATGAGTGATCTGGGTAGGAGGGAAGGGAAGGAAGGCGATTAACTAAAGCCCTGAAAGTGTGAGGCTGGCTGAGAGCCCCAGCTGTGTCCTGTACCCACTTCAACCCAATGCAGGGGAAATCTGGAGAGGACTGTCAAGCTGTTAAGAAGCAGCCTTCCCACAGAGCAGAAGAGACAGAGATGGAACAGGGTCTGAAAATCTTACCAAATATGTCCAAATATTCGAAATAAACTCGAACATCCAGTGGCTGCTTAGCCATACCTTTTACATTCAACCCACAACAATTAGTGTAAATGGAACTCTGATTTATATAGTGGAATAAAATAAATTTGGAGAAGCCAAGCTTGACATTTTTTAGGTCTGCTACATTTTCTTTATTTCTTTATAATGTTTGATTAATGGGTTTTCATTGTTGAATGTCAATGAGCATTGAACTTGCGCTCAGCACATCACCAAGCATAGCAGTGAAATGACAAAGAACAGAATGCATGTACATATATTTCAGGCATATTGGATCCTTTTCCCGAAATTTTACTGAACTCTGTAAGACCTTTTCCATACTTAAACCTTATACATTATTTCTATAAAATAACTGTAGAGATGGAAAGAGCACTAAGGCAGCCTCTTATGACCCTGACCCTATATCTTACTGAATAACTGCTTTGTGTACTGACATGTGAGAATTTTTGCTAAAATACTGACCCATAGTGCCTCATGTCAGGCATCATAGTCTTTTCTAGAGGTGTCAAATACCCACAGAGTTCACTGACTTCACTGCAGAGTTGGAGTCCTCAAAACTTGTTAAAATCATGCTATTGTCTATAGCTATCTTGGGAAGCATTAGGTTGGTAACGTTTGACTACTAGAAACTAGAAAAAATTTATGGGTCACAAGCAAACTGAAAATGCAGCTTTATTAATCCAGGGGGAGAATTAGAAACACAACTAATTTTGAGGCTGAATTAGAACACAACAGAAAAAAAAAGAGGAAAGAAAAAGCCAAGTTGGACCTAAGTTAAGGTTACAAAATCCCACAGCCGAAGTGATTCTTTGCAGAGGTGTTATTGCCACCGTGCCTTTCTCTCTCTGGGGATGTCACCCCATGTTATCACCTACACCACAGGTATGGTATGAAGCAGCATTTACCATTTACTTATTTTCTGTGAAGGATTTAAACTAATGATGTGGTGACATGGCACTGGTGAAACAAGGCAAAAAGACAACCCAAATTTTAGTTTAAACTGAGGAAGATGCGTAATGGTCTCTAACTTTCTCATCCTACGGTCTTGTACATTTTACAAAGCAAACCAGATTTCCTGATCCAATGGTCCCTTTGGTAATTAATGTAACCAGTCCTTTCCAAGTGGCGTCATCTACGAGCAAGTGCAGGAGGAACCGGTTGTCACATTCATTTACCCTGTTAATTGTATTAGCTATTGGTGACTGAGAAGGCAGTAACCAAACTCTCCAAAGCGCAAGTAAATGAGCCAAGATTCTGGAGCCAAGTCACATCCATAGATTTTGCAGAGATTATGCCTGATCTCTTGCTCATCACCATCACATTTCACTCAGTTCCCAGGGCAGGGGAGGAATATTCCTCTTGTCAAAACCTGAGTGCTGTCGGTGGAGAACACGGAGCCTCTTGTGGCGCTGCGATTGCACAGATTGAGGTGATATGTGTTGTTGTGTCACCCTGCGAGAAGCAGAGCCAGAAAGCTTATCCCAGCCTGCCCAAAGGAAAATCCTTTCCAGACCTCAAAGCTGGTGATCCCAAACATATGAAAGAACCTGATAGGTACAGGTGAAGTTTAAAATATGAGACATTTTTGTGATGGTTGCCCTTATGTGGAGCTGCGAGTACCATGAACATGCTCAGGCTCCAGAAGGGATGGGCAAGAAAGAATGGCTTGGATCTATGGGTTCAGAATAGGGTGTCACAATCATCACAGTACCTGCTCATGCAGATTGCAGAGTTCTTCCATTAAACTGAAACAGAGCATACGGTATGTCTCCTAAAAATGATATCCTGTCCCATTTAAAGGCTCTCAATCACAGTGGAGCCACGACTTTTGAGGATTATGTGACAGTATCTGTTACATCACAGCATTTAATATCGAATTATTAACGTAGGAACATGATTTTGAGATGCCTGTCAAAAGTATTTGTTCATTTCTGTAACAGACATAGGTATATTTGGAATAACAGAAGTGAGCATCTCATTCTGGAGGCAAACATTTAATGATAAATTTAGACAGAAATCTGTGATTCCTCATAAAGGAACAATTAAGTGCATTAATCCTGTAGCATAGAATTTCATTATTTTGAATTGTTGCAAAGTGGATGAGATGTTTGAGTTGCAAGTCTCCTGGATAGCCCATTTTTTATGAGATACTTAAAAAAGGAAGGCTTGGCAGGTCTGTGTCAAAGATAATGTGAAGTAGAAATGAAGCAAATGTGGAATTACTAATTAGAAAAATGGATTTCAAGGCTGTGAAAATGAATATGTGGATAAGAAAGTTTTAAAAGCTAAAAAGAACACAAACAGTTAAAGAAGGAGCTGTTTCTGCAGGAGCTGAGTTTTTAGTGTCATTTGACTCTTGCAAAGTCACTGAGTTTGTGAGTATGCTAACATGCTGGATTTTCAATGCTTTTTTGATTTTACTAATAAAGCGTGTTAAATGTATATCCTGTTGTTCCTACTGTGTAAGCATATGCTGCTTTCTATAGTGACTTTGTTAACTTTCATGTGGCCGTTTTGAAGTGTTCATTACGTTGAAGATCAAAATATTTAACGTATGTGTTTTTATCTAACACTCATCACGTTCTCTAATAAACTGCGGTGATATTCCGCCTTGATTTCTAGTAGGTTGTTAGGGTTTGGGTATATTTGAGCAAATTCAAGACTGGGAGACTATCTAAAAATAAATGACTGTTCTCGAGGATTCCTGTTCAGAAACTGGTATTTTCTGATGGTTCCTAGGAGAATATGAATGATGTTGATTTCAGGGAGAAATAGGTGTATCTCAGACTTTGTTTTATGGGCTGTTTGAGCCGTGCCCAGCACCTCTTCAAGAGGAAATCTTTACAGTGCAGATCATTTCTGAATCTGTTAAAAAGCGTAATTTAGGAGTTTTCAGTGTGGCTAGTGGATGCTACGGTTGCACCCAAAGTAATAAAAGGGCTAGGTAAGCAGATGAGGTAAAGATGGCTTCACGTTACGCATTGCTTTTTCCTGACTCCGTAATTTCCTAAAGGCAGACTAGGTTGTTTTAAGTTGTACTTAGCTGTTGTGACGCATCCCACCTGCCTCCTGTATTCTATGAATGTTCCTTAAACCAGGAATGTGACACAGAAGATGGATGGCTTGTAGTGTCTCTTGCACTAGAGTTACAATTTTTTAATGCCACCAGTATGGTGAAAGGGCCAAGAAAGGGCTGAGAATCTGGAAAACAGTGCAATGTTTTTTTTTTAACTGTGATCAATGTGAATGCTAAGCAACATTACTACTGTAATAATTATGAAAATTAATTAAAATGAGCAAAACCAAAATAAAAAGTAAGTTGAATTGTGCTCACTTCTCATATTGTAATGACTAAGTTGCCCATTAGTATAATAACTCATACAAAATGTTGTAGACAGCTCTAGTGGTTTGGTAGAGCATTGGGCTGGGTTTGTCTCATATATCTTCAGCTGCTAATAATGCTAAAATTAAAATACTTATCAGCTCTGGTCAACATTTCACAGTGACAACCACTGCCAGAATTCTGTATTTCAGCAAGATTATTCCTTCAAAAACATCAATTTTCTATGTATGCTTTCTACTTATTATTTTGTTAGAAGGCTGAAGTGCATTGACTGAAATAATCTCAGGTAAAAATAGTGTTGCTGTTCTCCAGGTTAGATGTACTCAAGTTTCTCTAAATAGTTTGTCATGATACTCTGAATTACTTCTATCAAAGGTGAAAATAATAATAGGAAGAACTACCTCCTATATGATGGACCATAGCTAAGGATTTCCTTTTCCTATGTGCACGTGCAAAATCTGTAGTGCAAGTGAAATGCAGCATAATAAGGGAATTCAAATTGTAGAAGAGGAAAGAGTCACAGGAGACCTGCATGATGGCTCCCACAAAACACTACCACAACATTTTTTTCCCAGGTTTTAGTTAAGCTTGCTTTTTTTTTTTTTTTCTTTCCTGGCATTTGCATTTTCACAAGGGGAAAAATGAATCAGTCTTGTACTGTTATTGCTATAAATACTGGCTTTTAGATTCGACCAGGAGGCTGGATCCCTACTGGTTTTAAAGCCAACAAATATGTGAGCTGCATGAATTTCCCGCAGAATGTTTTGAAATTTGTCTGTACTATTCTACATTTAGAAGAGGAGTGTGACAAAGACAGGATGAAAGCACAGCCCTGTAGTTCTCAGTTGAGCTGGAATATCACAAAGGAATTTTTCCCCAAAAATCTTAGAAAGCTGAGGCAGAGACACTGAAGAGACATATCTTCATAATTTGTATCTCGCTTCCCCAGGCTGACACTTGGCTTCCCATATAGCCCAGTTTTTCCACTTGGAAGGAGGCAAAGGTTTGGGATGCCCCTCTGTTTCTGTTTTCTTTATTCCTGAGTCCCTTCATGTACTGTTTCCATATAATTGCTTAATATATATCTCCTACCTATGGCTCTGACTGTTAAATCATCACTTTTATTCTAAGGGTATGTTTTCTTTAAATACTGGGTGTAAAGCTCTTCTCCACCCACCCCCTATAACTCTTCAGCTCTGCTGCTGGTGCCAGTCTTGACGGTCTCTTCATTACCCGCTTTGTGCTTTGTCTCTGCCTCTTTCTAGGTTGCCCCTTAGGAATGGAGTAATTTCCAACACTTTTTTTTTGCAAGAAGAGTACATCTTATTTAACTGCACGCTAAAATCCCACTTCTGCCAGACCCGTGGAGCACTCAAAAGCACAGATGGTGGGTTGCCCTTTTTTGTGTCCGTCCTGCAGGGAAGGAAGATGGAAAGAGAAGGTTTTTCTTTAGTCTGGGCTTTGGCACAGCAGAGGGTATGCCGTCAAAGCTGACAAATAGCAGACAGGGCAGGGTATTAAGATGGTATTCAGCAACCCTAGTTTCAATCCTTGGCTCAGATTCCAGTACAGCAGGTATGAAATTTTCCTTCCTCGCTAAGGTGTTGTGAGAGTAAAACCGCGTTAGTAATTGTGGATTGCTGGCGTCTGTGGGGTGAGGGGCAGACAGTGGTTTTCCAGCTCTGTGCTTAAAACTGCAACAGAATGGAGTCGGGTGTTGGGTTTAGGTTCTGTCCTTCAAGGAGCAGACGTGGGAAGCAGCTCACTGCCATCATGGGTGCTCCTGAGAAGATGTTCAGGCGCCTCTGTGGTGTGTAAAGGACAGAAATGCGATCGGCGAACTGAGCTCTCCTGCTGCTAGTCCACTTCTAAACCGGGGCATCCACAAGAATTTGCATCCACAAGCAAGATGGAAAACTGAAGAACATTTGAGGGTTTGTGTGTTACAAGATACATACTCTGTTTGGAAGTTCAAAGAAAGGCTTAATTAATTTTTGTTAGGAGGAAAAAGTCCCCTTACTAAATTCTAGTTGCAGTATTTAAGATTTTTCTTCATTTTATAAACTGTGTTAGAAATAGGGCAACCCCCACCCGCCCGATAAATAGCAACAGATGTAGCTCTGTAGACTTCAGACCATTCCAAAGCCTTTGACAGGACAAACAACACTAACACACTTTCCAGTCTCAACCATCAAATAAAGTGTTTACAAATTAGGACATAATGGCCATTGCTTTTCTTCTCTGTAATAAAACAGAAAAAAAGGACTTCAAATTATTGAATCCATTATTGAACCTTAGTTAGCCATGGCTCTTTGACATTTTGAAATCTACATCAAGAGAAATAATAGCTTTTTTTTTTTTTTTTTTATACAACAAACTGTTGTTTACAAAATGCAATGTAGTATGAAATTCTGTATTCTCTCAGGACCCAGACCACATAGTGACCAGGGTTTCAGTCTGAGTTGGCGATTCCAGTTGAATAACTGGAACAGAGCATGGGTAATCATCATGTAAGCACGACCAGCCACAAATGGCAAAATGCTTAGCAATGTCTCAGATTTGCACTGTCTCCATGGCTTTTTTTCAGGCCACTGGCTCTTAATGCCACCGTGCAGGCGTTTGCATGGCAATACTGCTGTGCTAAATACAGAGACAGACTTGAAAATTAGAAACAGGAGAAACAGACCATATTTTAGGCTTTGTGAAGCACTAGGAAACTTTACAGTTAACTTTACATGAAAAATATTATTTTTTCAAAGTGAATTACCCTTGGATTTGTCAAGTAAGCGCATTATCGAATTAAATGAGGGCATGATCAGGATAAACATGAGCTGGAGTTCTGTCGGTGGACCAAATTCTGCCACTGACACATAATATTGGATTTTCTCCCCTAAGAAGTGCAAATAGACAGAATCTGGCCCTAGACTGTGTTCAGTACTTCTGATTTCCCAAGAAAGTGTCTGATATAGGCTGAATCACTCCTGATTACACCAGGACTTAGTTTGCAAATGAAACAAATCTCAGAAGTGTAACTTTGCTAATTCAATGGATCTTAATTGATTTGATTAATATTAATCACTAGGGTCCATCCTTTCTTTGCTTTCTGGAATTTCTTCTCTCACTATTTTATTGACCAGTATAACTCTATTTCTCTTTTGTTTATGCTATACAGTGCTTGCCTCTTTTCCCCAAGTAGGAAACTAAGCAAAATTCTGTGCTACAGAAAGAGGGCTCTGTCTCCATCCTTCCCATTTGAGGGTGCCATATGCCCAATTAAACCCTTCTTTTCACCTTGGTGATTATTTTTTTGTTAAAGATGCAGACGTCCAGAGCTTGCAGACTGAGCTAAAGAATTGAGGTTGGACCTGCACCAGCAGAAGACTCATTGTTCGAGTCGTGTTGCTACAGCTTGAGCAAACACTCAAAGCAGCTGGTCAGCTCCAGATGGATTTCATCTCCAGTCAACCGTTACATGCAACCTTGGTTCCAATGCCTTACCTCTCTCTGCCCAGACCCTCTGTCTATTATAATTTTTTTTCCAGCAATTCTCTTTCTGATTTCCCATCTTCTTTTGAGCACTAGGTAGATTTTGTGGCTGTTTCTTCTTGGGCAGGAGAAATGTTTTATTTTTTTCTTAACATCTTCTGAAGAGAAGAAAAACAAGTGAGAGCAGAGCCCCAAAGAGGAGTTCTTCTTTTTTCTCCAGTTCCCTGCTTCTTTTTTTTTTTTTTTCCAATGGAGAAAGGCAGAGTAGAGAGAAACGGAGAAAGTGAAAGCAAAAATGCACTTCAATCTGAAAATAAAAAAAAAAAAAAGAGAAAAATAAAGGAAATAAAATTCCTTTTCAAATCAAGATAAAAATAATTTTATATTTTCCTATATAAAACTCATCCAATAGCATTTGAATGAAAAGACATTTCTGTTCTCAGCGAAGTTTTCTTTTTAGCTTTGGAAAGTGTTTGGTTTAACTTTTTTTTTTTTTTTTTTTTTTAATCATCATCAAGTACCAAGCATACTAAGCAGACCTGCACTTTTTTATATCTTCTGACAGCTTTAAGCCAGCTTTTTCTTCTGGGAGTTGAGGCTGCATGTGTGTTAGTGCTTGAAACGCGCTTGGATCTGACCCCCACAAGGCCGAGCAGCCAGTGCCTGGGCGGGCTGAGGACCTTGGCACCCAGGGCAGGGCGGCTGTGTGTGGACCACCCGCTCCCGAACCGTGCCTGGGAACTGCTGGGGGACACTCTAGCTGGCACTGGCCCAAACTGTGCTACAGTTGGGTCACTCCAGCAGCTCTACAGTAGAGATGATTCCTCCTTCCAGGACTCAGGACTCTTTCCAGGCACTCCTTAACTTGGCAATACAGACACAAACGGAGAGCATTCGTGCTTTTTTGTACGTCCACTAGCTGTCTGGGTCTTAGAAGTGGACTTTAACTGTTGAAGTTACGAGGAGTAACTTATTAGCTAGTTTTCAGGAGCAAAGCAGCCTGTTCTCTGTTAGCGGTTGCGTAAACATCAACTGAGACTCGAAAGAGGGAGAGACGTAGGTCACGGACCCTGCATGATGAACATGTAACCGCAACAGCTCACCCAACAAGCACTCTGTGCACCAGCCCTTGAGCTACAGGGCAATAGTCACAGGTGTAATGTTACTGAGAAGCCCAGGTGATGTGGTCTTGGGCCAAAGATGCCTCTTCGAAATCATATTTCCATGAGACACCATACCAATTCAGTAGAAGAGCCGCAGATGGGAAAACACAGTTCGTGTTCTGACCTGATCATCCTCTCCTGTAGAGCTCAGGACAGACAGATTTGCTCTTCCTTTGGTTTAGTCCTGTGTTTGTGTAACTGGTGTTTAGATATCAACCAGAAGAAATCCGTACTCTCCTTGCACGTACATCACGTGGCTGTGTTGGCACCCGCGTGTGTTGGACTGGAGCACAGCAGGACATTGCTGTCCAGATACTTCCACACCAGCTGGTCATTACCGTTATCTCCAGAGCAGAAAAAATACAGGTAATACTCAAAACGATTGAATGCAAGGAGCAAACAAGGGTCTGTTTTCATGAGGCAACAACCCAGAACACTTATCTAAATATCTGCAGGAGTCAGTAGCCATTAAAATCCCCAGTCTCCAACATGGGCCAGAGCCAGATGTGAGCAAATTCTTCTCAAGTTACAAGTTAGTTACAGCCAGAGGTTTAACAATGTGGTTTCACTAGGTAATTGTGCTGTCCAAGTTAACTATTAATTAACCTCCCATCAGATGATGTAAAACCTTGCTGCACAAGAAACAATTGCCATAATTATAACTTTTTTTTTCCTACTTGGCTATTGATTATGCAGTAAAAAGATAAGCATGGCAGAATTAGATTGCATTTACTGTCCATTGAGGAATTAATTCTCATATCTGTTTTAATTCAGATCTTTTAAGAAGACCGTCATCTCTGTGAAGATATTTTATTTGTATTTTTAGCAGAACTGATGGTATCCCATCCTGTGACAAGAGCCACATACTGTTCCTTCGGGTAATCTCAGTTCTTCTTCATCTCCCTCTTCATATTCTTTTGATAACATTTTATTAAACAAGCTTTGAAAAAAGATTTTACCTCCTTCTGGCAAGGACACCTTCTTGTTTGTTCTGTGAACCAGCAGGCAGACTTTTTCAGAGCTATAAAAATATCATTCAAAATACTCCCCTTTCTGACATAAAGCATTGTTATACCTTATATTATCAAATTAATTAGGATTTGAGGGAAAGGAATAGTTCACAAAATTGGCTTCCTGTGCTTGCTTCTACCACCAAACTCTTCAAAAATATTGGATCCACAGCCATTTGTTAACTTTCTTCTGTTGCTAGCACTTTCTGCAGTGTAGTGGTATAAAATAAGAACACTGTCTCTCCCTGTGTCTGTACTGGTGGCCTTTGAGGTGACCTTTTCAAAATTACAAGCTGGGGTGGTCTGACTGCCACCATTAATTTGGGTTAGCCAAGAAGCTGCGATATATATCACTTCATATGTCCAGCATAGCCACAAAATGCACGGACTGCTGAAGTCCTGGAATCCCAGGGCTTGTGTGGACAAGCAAGGACCAATTTTAGCGGTGCCTCCACCATCAGCATTAGCAGGTTGTTTACCAAGTTATTTTGAGAAACCCATGGGAAGTCAAGGAGCTGAGAGGGATCTTCAAAATAGATTTCTGTCACGTAGCATTCATAGAATTTATTGTCTGCCAGTTACCAGGGCTTGGTCTGTGAGCCATGCTGGCAACATCAGACTTACTGACGGAGAGATTAAGTACTCATTTTGTAATTAGTGGGAGTATTACTTTGTTTTTATTGCAGTAATGCATAGGGGTTCCAGTGGAGATTGAGGGCCTCTCTGTGATAAGCATTAGATTTATGTACAATAATAATTAAAGTTCTTGCCTCGTACTCCTAAGAAGGTCATCTGAAGGATGCTGAGATATTTCAAAACAAATAAGATGATTATGAAATAGATCCACCTTGAGCCATTCAGCTCTCAAAGTTGCAAGATCAAGTCAAGACCACACACAGAGCTCCCCCATCTCCATGTTGTTTATGAATGGTTTACAAGGGGCTGTTCCCAGGGGGTCACTACCACAGGCACTCCAATATTATACCCACTTCTAAAACAGCCTCCACAGAATCGTTATTATGAACATTTTTTCAGATGTTATAAAATAACGGCTTCACAGCGAGTTAACTACTCTCTAGCTTAGTTGGATAGGGAACAATATAATTTATGTGCTCTGAGCTTTCTCATGGATTAAATTTATCATTTGGTCAGTGGAAGTGCCCCTGTTTGACAGATGTAGGCCATTATTGAACAATTTGGCCTTCGAAACAGTGACTGCATTTGGAAAAGTACTTTTGGCATAACCAACCTCAATTTTAGCAATCCATAATATAACGTAATTCCTTGGGAGACCTTCCTTACATTGACAAAGACACAGAATAGGCTACTCCTGAGAACATTTTAATAAATGAGACAGTGAGAGCACTGTCTGTAGAAAAAAATGCTCGGTTGGACTCTTCCACTACTCTTCTTCCACTAAGACGATGGCCTCTGTCAGCTCCTCCTGAAAATAATTCAATGTACCTGTATAAAATCTTAGAAATAATAGTCGTGTTGAAATAGAGTTGAGGGGTAGGAGTGCAATGGTAGGGAGGCAAGAAGACATTGTCTGGGGTGTACCTGGTGAGGTGGGGGGGACTCAGGTGTGGTCATTGGGAAAAAGTGAGTGTGTAGGGGATCTGCTCACAAGCTACCTTGCGAGAGGAGACTTTGTCAGCATGGCAGTTTTGAGATAGTGGTGTAATACACAAGGCTTGGCATGTACATATATATTTGAATGTACATGGCAATAGATAGGAGGGTCACACATTTAGTACAGACCCTTTGGCAGAGTAGCCTTACATAGTGTACAGAGTACCGTGTCTATGTCACATAAGGCTGTTGGAAAAAGAGGGAACAGTTACCCGTTAGAGTATACAGGAATCTTCAGTCAGGGTTGGAAAAAACATACAAGGAGAGAGCAAAGATTTTTCTCCTTTTTTTTTTTTTTTTTTCTTCACAAGAGGATATGTTTCTGATTAGAAGGGTCAGGGAAATTCAGCAATTAGTGAACATACTGAACATGGCAGTTTGTAGTGGTGACAAGGGAGTATAGAAAATACGAAGTAAAAGGGGGAAAAAGACCTGGTGAAAAGCATCCTATAATATTTAATTTAATAGTAAGGGAGTGCGTCAAACTTGGAAGGACTGGAAGGGAAGAATGAAGACTCAAACGTCTAAGGCCAGGGAGAGGTAGAAAGGAATAAGCCACTGTAGACAATGACTGGGCAGAATGTGATGATGTAGGAATGCAACTTCAGACACAACCCTGTCCTTGCAGGAGACATATTTGCTGAGCCTGTGGCCAAGGTCAACCTTGGTTTGGCCAAGAGCATTCCAGCATGCATTCTTCGCCCAGTACTGAACTAGAAGGGTTTTTCCCATTTTGGTGTAGTCTGTGAATGCTGAAGCATTCAGTGACAGTGGCAGTGTCCTCTCTGATAGCTGGCTGGAGCATGACCCAGCCTTGTCAGCGAATGCTGAAGGTGCAAGGCCACAAGGGGTGTGGAATGGAAGACTTGATCATATTGGAAAAGGCTCTTCACCAGCTAAACAAGGCATGGTCTAGAGTATCTGGCATGAAATTTGAGCTATTGACGTGGGGTCACAGTCCCATACACAAAGTCCCTTTCCATTGCTCTTCTTCAACCCTCATGAACAACGACAACATCCTAGGGTGGCAGATAGGCTGAAAAACAAGACCAAAGTCTGCTGGGATACTGTGTGCATGCAGCAAGACAAGGGCAATGCAACTCTGGCTGTGTCAGAGGAAAGCTTGGCTGGCAAGAAGTGTGCTCGCCAGGGAAGTTCAGTGCCAGAGGCCACCCAGCCTGGGGAGATCCTTGAAAGGCTGGTGTGAATGTTAACTTGAATGTTTCCTCTTCCTGGGGAGACTTTAACAGCCAGATGTAATCCTTTTGTCACCCTCTCTACAGTTCAACAATAAAGAAGTGGCTTTTAATCAAAACAATACACTATTAAAGTTAAAGTTTGGGTGAAGATCAGCTCCAAATAGTCCTAACAAGGTGAGGTTCATGTGTGCATTTAGACATCTTCAATTGTTCCCAGCCTCCATTGTACCTTTTTTGCCTGTGAAGCATAAGACCAAAGAATTTCTGTTGACCTTGATTAGAATGAAGGACTAAGCTATTTTATACCCAAGTCATCTTTGTCTATGAGTGTTGGCCAACATGCAGTCACCACTGGGATGGAGCACAGCAGCCATTTTGTATCCAGCAGATCTTACCAACAATTTTCAAGGAGTGGGAGAAGTGGCAAATAACTTCCTTAATTGAAAATTATGTGGGAATTTCACAGTGTGCAGAATATAATTAACCACAGTGGAATCTGGCCAGGGAACCAAGGTTAACACTGCTGTACTTGCAGAAGTGCCACTGGTAAAGCAACAACTCCTGAAAACTTTAGAACCTAATACATTCCTATAAAATAAATAAAAGGCACGTCTTTGAAAGGTGGTGTACAGCTTTTATTTACATTTGGTCATGCCTTCATCACTTACAACTGAAACAGTCAATCACGGCTGTACACTAAAATCAGAAGTATACACAGCTCTTAATGACATATATTTTTTTAGTGAATCAAAGTTGAGTTAGTATATTGCATTATGCCAAATCTTTATAAAATTGAGCCAAAGTCATCTTATGTATGCAACACATTTTATCAAATGTGTAAGAAATATCTGGAAGAGGAATATTGTTTATATAGAAGGAAGGGGGAAAAGTGAAGCTGGCAGCACATCATGCAAAAATTAGTTCAGTAAAAGGGGAAAAAAAAAAGTCAAGCTACGTGCCAGAGTTTCAGTCGCAGTCAGATGAGCTTTTCTGAGCTTGCAAGTACTATACAAATGTGAAAAACATACACTTGGTGCAGGAGGAAGTGAAGAAGGAAATAGCTGATGGAGAAGTCAGAGCTGTTTATGCCAATGGTGACGCTGCAAGTCAGCTAGAAAAAAGTACCAAGAAATGTACTCATGCTTCAAGCCTGGATTTATCTCTCACGCTGCTGGAGCTGTGCTGTAGATTGCCTAGGTCACAGCATGGGACAGCTATGGGTCTTGTGGAACAAATAATGCTGCTTCTTTTCCAGAGGGAGCATGATTATCATCATGGCTACAACCTAATAAGCCAACAAAGCCCTGCTGAAACCAGGAGTTACATTTGCATGTGGTGCAAAGCCTGGACCAGGCACTCAGAACTTGGTCGGGTGTGAAGGCTCCTAAGAACCTGTCCAGATGAGCACAGTGAGACTTTAAACTTTGAACGCTCAGGCCTTGCGACTGGATAGTAGCGTGACGACGGAAAACCTGCAACCTAAAGGATTATAAGGGTGACATTTTTAGAAAGTCAAATAAAGTGAAATTCCCAAAAGATGTAGGTGTGGTGCACAGCTGAAATGATACTGTAGGGTTACAGCAGCTGGTGGAAAAGCCTTTGCATCTCATGAACGCCTCGGAAAAAGTCCCAAATCTGTCTTGGGGTGAAGCAGAGCTCACAGGCAGGGGTTTATTTATTCCTGTGAAAAGCCAGAGGGAAGGAAGGCTGTGCCTGGAAGGTGGAGGGGCAGAGCAGGGACATGTGGGGCTGAGGTTGTGGCTCTGGCTGTCGGTGCCAGGACTGGTACAGACTCTGGCCTTCCCTAATTTGGGGTGAATACAGGGAGATGTATTTTGGACTTAGAGGGCTGAAACAGCAGGAGCCACTGCCCAGCAGGCAAACAGGGTGTGGAGCTGCCGAGCAGCTGAGCTGGGGGGCTGCCAGCCCTTCTTGGGGGGTTTTGGGCAAATGTACGGTGTCACTGCTCAGCACTCTGGGGACAGCAGCACCTAGAAGACGACAGTGAGGATGACCTTGCATTGTCGGTCTGAGAAGCAGCTCTGAAGCATTTTTGAGTATAACAAAGAAGCAAACCTCCTGCTGCTTGATTCCTGGTTTGTTCAATGAAATAAGACACTATTTACAGTCTTTCAAACTAAATAGTGTTGCATCAAAAAAACACCTGGCACTATCAATAATTTCTCCATCCCACTGGGAAGAATAAGACCCCGAATACTGACCGACTGCTTCGGTCAAAAGGTAACAGTGTATGGTTTGCTGCAAAAGTGTTTGCTGTTTTGTGTTTTTCATTCAGTTGCTGAATGCTTCAGATTTCGTTAGTGTAGATTTTATACTGATTCTGCCTTTTTTGTTTCCACTATAAGGCTTTTAAGTTGCTGATGGAAACTTCTACCCTTGAGTGTGAGGATAGCCAAGGGTAACATCCCCATGCCAAATATTTGAGAGGATATCATCAGCCCCTTAAATCAAACAAATTACTGTTACTAGTAATGTACTACAAGTTACTAGTCCCCTCATCCCCTGATGCTGAGTTAGCGGGTGCCAGGGACACCGAGGGGCTGGCAGGGTTTAGGAGAAGGATGCAAAGCAGCTCTTGCAGCCGCTTGCTGAGCCCTCTCCCCAGCAGGAATGGGCTGTGGGGCTCTCTGCGCTGACAGAAGGCACATGGGGAGGATTTTGAGGCACATCATAGCTATAGCAAATCTCCCCTGACCGAAAAACCATAAAGAACCACTCTAAAGAGCCTAAGCCTCCCAGCTGGGCTGGGTGATGGAGGGAGTCAAGTGGCTGGAAAACATTGCTAAACAGTTAAATCCAGCAGCGAGTGTTGAAGCAGCCAATTTGCTAAACATGGCATTTGCCTGCAGCCCAGGTTGTCTTTTCGGAGAGCGTTGCCCCAGCAGGAGCTGTACGGCTGCTGTGGAACAGTGGGGCATGAAGAAGGGGATTGATATGTGTCCCAGAGTGCACAAACCTGGAGTGATTGCTCAGGCAAAACTTGTAGAGATCAGCGCCTTAATGCAATTTCACCGAGGCTTTGAATGCAACTTTTACATAGCATCTTTCTCCTTGACAAATCCAAACCCTTTCATTTGTGATGACTGGCACCAGCCCCCTGTGGCTCCTCTTGGACTGGATTCAAGCTATATGTTGTGTTTTACTGTAAATCTTTCTACCCTACTCCCCTACCCCCTGTCCCCCTCCCCATCTTCTAAATTCTTCATTGATTTAATGCCCCCCTGGCTTGGGGCTTCCAAACAGCTTTTCCCTGAGAGCTTTTGGTTGCTTGAGCAAAATGGGCTTGGAAGAAAAACGGTTTCAGGCTGAAAACTTGAAGAGGTCAGACATGAGCTCCGTACAGAGATTGAAAATCTTAGAGTTGTTATAGCAGCTGTCCCAGCTGAAAAAATGTCAGGGAGTGGGATCATTTTCTGTGTATTTTATGGACAGAGAGTAGGCCAGGTTCCCTGGTATTTGAGTTACTCTGGGGTTGTTCAGCCAACCCCTACACTTCGCAGGATAGTAATCGGATCCCCAGTGCCCTTGAAGTGTGCTTGCACTCAGTGTAGAAAGCAATAGCTCTATGCCAAGCACTAAATGGACTTTTAAGTATGTAAGCCATTTTTGTTCTTGTAAAATCTAGGTTGGATTCTGTAAAAAGACTTGCACACCTTTTTTTTCTCCGGAGTTTGATGTGATTTTTCTCTGGATTAAAGCTGAGTGAACTATTCCAAGGGACTAACTACCTCTCCTCTTTTTTTTTTTTTTTTTTTTCTTTCTGTTTGTGATTAAGAAAGGATTTGATTATAACTAATTATTTAAAATTGGTAAACCGCACTTGGAGCGCTGTGTTGCAACCACTGGGTCATTTGCACTTACTTTGCTAGTTAGCTGAAGCCTTTCACAAAATTTAGGGCCAGAGGGGACGATTAGATCATCCACTGTTACCCCCCGTACATCACAAGCCATGGAATTTCACCCAGTCAGACTCCTACTAAGCCCAGTAATGTCTGAGCTTGGCTAAACCACTGAATCCAGAAACGTAACCAGCCTGGATTTGAAGACATCCAGGGACGCGTACTCTAACACTCCCCTGGTAGTTTGTTCCAGTGGTTAAAAATTGTGCCTTATTTCCTATTTGAATTTGGCTGGAAGCTGAATCCAGACTGGTTCTTGTTACGTCTTCCTCTGCCAGGTGACACAGCCTTTTGGTATACAGCATTTTCTCTCTGTGAAGATACTTACATAAATTGTAATCAAGTCACATCCCATTCCTTTTTCTAGCTGTTAAAGAAATAATGTACACAGATTATGCTTTATGATTTTCTCCCAATAAGGCAATTTATATTTCCTTTTAAAACATTTAAAAAATCTTTTGCGTCCTCTCAGGTTTTTGACTGTCCTTATAAGCAGATGGATGGCAGAACCGCAGAAAATCTTCTTTCTGTCTTGCCAGAACACAGGGCATCCTCTCCCCACCTGTTTGTGTGCGATGCCCAGGCACATGCCTTTGTCTGGCCTTAGCTTGTTGTTTTATCAGCTGTAAAGGAATGGAGTGACTTAACTCGTGACAAAACTTTTTTTTCCTGATGGTACATTCTCACCTGTGAGAGGTTTAAAAAAGTTTTTGCTTCTGCAGAGAGCTCACAGACAGAAAGGTAATTGTGGTCCTCTCCTGGAGCATGAGAATATAGAGTCCATTGGTACCTCCAGCCTAGCCAAGGACTTGAATGTCCACCCCTGTTACCTAAGTAAGGCATTCTTGAGTGGATTTTGCTGTCATTACACCTTTTGTGTTGGAGCTGAGGTGCTAAGTCATCAGCCATGAGATCACAGAATCACAGAATGTTAGGGATTGGAAGGGACCTCAAAAGATCATCCAGTCCAATCCCCCTGCCGGAGCAGGAACACCCAGCTGGGGTTACACAAGAAGGTGTCCAGGTGGGTTTTGAATGCCTCCAGAGAAGAAGACTCCACAACCTCCCTGGGCAGCCTGTTCCAGTGCTCTGGCACCCTCACTGAGAAGAAGTTTCTTCTTAAATTTAAGTGGAACCTCTTGTGTTCCAGCTTGAACCCGTTACCCCTTGTCTTACTGTTGGTTATCACTGAGAAGAGTCTGGTTCCATCCTCGTGACATCCTCACCCTTTATATATTTATANTCTCCTCTTCTCCTCCTCTCCTCTTCTCCTCCTCTCCTCTCCTCCTCCTCTCCTCCTCTTCTCCTTTCTGGACTCTTGCCTTTGACCTAATCTTCACATAATTGTGGGTGAAGACCGTTTATTGAGAAAAAAACTGGTGAAAAATCCAAAGAGCCCTAGGGCTCTCATACTGTCACATTACTCCATACTCCTTGTTAGGTACATTGCTCTGCATTTGACTGCTTTAAAACATTTTTTATTACTCCTAAGCTGCTGATGAAAAGTGAGCTGAATAGTGCACAGCCTAGTTCTGATCGCCGCAGAGCTCTCTGTCAGGTGCACCCATATGGAAAATTTGCCTGCTGATAACTGCTTTTGGATATGTCATGTAGCCAGCACTTGATTCAGTTACTGCAGCCCTTACTGACTGCGTCTAATGCTAATTTTAGGGAGCTGAACACACCCTAGAAGTTGACGTGCACTTCAGCTGGACACTTAAAACCTAATAAACACCAGTCTGACTTCATTCTTAGGATGACAAGACCTGTTCCCCGCGGAACTGTACTCGTTACCGATAATTATATCCTCATCTTCCCATTCTTTGGTGATAGAAGAATTCATTATCGACTTGTAAATGTTGCCCAGATTAAACATCCAGCTCCTCACATTTTGGCTACCTGTGCCATGTGGCCTGCCCTTTCTGTGCTTTGGCACATCACTGCACACTTTGAGCGCATGGAATGGCTCCAATGTTCAAAGAGGCATCAAAATTGAATGTAAGTTGGCCAATTACTGCCTTAAGCAGAAGTCTAAGAACTTTTAGGTGTACATTCTATGGTCCTTCATATAAAAACATTATTTTTAGCAGATCTTCAGCACCTTTCTTTTTGTGATGGAGAAAAATGTTTCTTACCATTTTCAGGTGATATGAATATGCTATTCTCATTTTACCACACTTTCCACACATAGGCTAGCACTAGATGTACAACACTTCTGCCTCCTTGCATATTTTTCTGCAATTCAGACATTATCTAGAATGGCTTTTTAAATATTGCAAGGATTTATGTGTTTCCTAAATATCCTTTATTGTTACTATTCAAGGTAGT
The DNA here is from genome assembly GCA_013399365.1 of Pampusana beccarii. Taxonomy (NCBI): domain Eukaryota; kingdom Metazoa; phylum Chordata; class Aves; order Columbiformes; family Columbidae; genus Pampusana; species Pampusana beccarii. Next base: position 969,195 of record VWYH01009141.1, read on the forward strand.
CTATCCTGATGTCGTTTACTTCTATATAATTTTCAAATAATTCTCTTTTTAGTTATCATTAATTGCTCTCTTCCTTCCTCAGTCTTTTGTCATATATTGCTCGTTTTTTTTTCTAACTTAATCTTTCCCTTCACCAGGATGGCCTTTTAGTGAACATCATTGTCCTTCTTGATTATGATGTTATGCTTTTGACTATTTAAGGAACTCCATTTACAATTAACATTTTTGTTTCTTAGTTTTGAATCCCTACTCAATTTTGCTTCAAATTTTTTTTTTTTTTTTTTCCTAAGAAGGATCTTCTGTAGTATAGAATAAGTTTTGTATGCATGACTGTGTCTCTATAAAACTGTCTTTAAGTAGGCTAGTGGTTGAAACTGGCTTTTTTTGGTCCTTGCTGATATCCTTTTGATCAAGATTGCTGTTGTGGTTTACTGACTGTAATTTTAACTTCTAATGATATATAAAACAGAGTTGTATTCTGTGCAAGGCATTTTTTATTATAAAAATGACATAGATAACTTAAAGAAATCCTACTAATGCCTTGCTGTTTGATATGGAGGGATGTCTCATCTCCATCTGCTGAACTGTAGTTTTCATAGTAGCCATCTCCAGTTTAACTCATTGATCTATCAGAAACCTTCAACTCTTTTTGACAACTCACTGCTGCCTGCTTGTTTTCTAGGATTTGTCACCCAAGACATATGCTCTTGAGTTTTTCTGTTGTTGTTGTTTTTAATTCTTTCTCAGTTTTTTTTTTTTAAATGTGAGTGAGCTATGCATGATATTCCTGTGGGATAAGAGCTGACCCAGGCCAGGAGGAGCTGAGTGAAGACGGCTTTGCAGCTCCTTCTCTCTCCCTCTTTCGGGCCCCTTCATAGTCATTTCAGTGAAGCAGTTAAACACTTTTCCCGCAATGCCTGCTATGACATTTAGTTCATCGTTCATATTTACAGGGCCACGTGTGAGCTCCTTTATAAGAATAATGAGAATAAATACCCCATGAGGAATCCTGTATATAAATTTCTGCACTGGCTTGCATCTTCATTTATCATTCTTTTTTTGTTATAAACTGCAAAAAATGTGCCTGGATCTGGGTTGTGAGCAGTTCCCCTCCTGCTACTTCAAAAGACCATATTATTCATGCAATGAACAGGCTTAGTGCTGGACTTGACAAAACACCGGGAAATACACTGTTGGGCACAATTCTGAACTGGCAGGGAATTGGACCAAGTGACCTAATAGGGGTCTTTCATCTCCAGTTACTTATGATTTTCAATGCTAATTAAAACCTCACTAGCTAGTCGGGAAGAACATCACAGCCAATTCAAATAACTTCTGTTAAAAACTTTCCTTCTGTTTATTTTTTCCACTTGCTTCAATTTTATACACATATCAGTTAAAAACACCCTTAATTACAAAAGCATCCAGCTATAAAACTACAGAACAAACAAACAAAGCAATTTACACGTAGCAGCTTGTAATAAAAGTGCAAAGGCCAGGAAATAAATTATTTGGTTTTATTATGGAAAAATAAAGTAATTTCTCTAGTAGTGGAGCTCTGAAGTACTACCAAGGTCTCCAGGTGCGCTGGGATATGGCTGTGCTCTCAGCTCACCTTCTGTCTGAGCTCTCCCTCAGCTCAGGCCAGATCTGGACACTGACATGTGTCCAGCGGGGACATTTACCTTAGTAGACCAGCCTTCCAACTTCTGCTGAGCAACTGCTTCGGCTTGATGGCTTGCTTGAGAAGGGCAGCCTAAACCTGGTGGCTTTTGCCTCTTTGTGTGTGCTGGATGTCTGGGATGTGGGTACATGTTGGAGACTCATCCGAGCCCTGGGGGGGGTGATGTGGGGACCAGGGTGCCTGGTGCAGCCTCACTGGCCACAGCTGCTGGGGTTGCACGCAAGTGAGGTCTGGGTCTGGTGTCAGTCAGTGATGGACATGTTTCAGCAACGAAACGCAGGTGTCTGCCCTCACAGGCTCGCTCACAAACCCAAATGATTTCTTGTGTTTCTTCAAAGTGTCAAAATCCCTGAGAGGCTAGAGAAGACCCTTGCAGAAAACCTGTCAAAAATTGCAGATTTGAATAGGTGCACTGCAACCATTAAAGAGGCATTGACATGGAAGCAAAGAGGATTGCAGAATAATTTTGGCTGGACAGGATCTCTGAAGGTCATTGTGGTCCAATCCCTCTTCTAAACAAGACTGACTTGGAAGTTCAACTCTGTTAACAAGCAGGTTGCTCAGGGCCATATCCAGTCAGATTCTGTATATCTCCAAAGACAGAGGCTCCACAGCCTCTCTGGGCAAACTGTGCCAGTATCAGACCACTTTCACGGTGAGATCTTCTTCCCTAATATCCAGATAGATGTTGCAATCTGCTGCTTCTTGTGTCCATTGCTCATCATCCTTTCACTGTGCACCTCTGAGAAGAGTAAAAATGTCAAGGAAAATAATAATAAAAAAATCGAAGTAGTAATACATAATAATAAACATAAAATAATTCAGACAACATGTTTACTACCTGGAAATTTTCTGTGTAAAGAGAAATATTCCAGAGTGGCTGTTATCACTGCGATGGTACACTATCTAGTAACAGTGTAGTAGTTTTTACCTTCACCTTGCTGAAGAGGATGTCGAAACTGTGAGGTATGAAATCAATTAAGAAATAATATAGATTACAGTTGATAACAGTAGGTAATTAACTTTATTTTCAAAAGTGGCAGCTGCCTTCAATCTAGGGATACGTTCAGCATTTTGACAAATTGATGCCAAAAAATGAATATATTTGTTTTAAAAACTCATCTCAAGCTGCAGTTTTTCAGACATCTTGTGATAATGCATTCTGACTTGTAAATGAGTCTCAGCTTCTCAAATAGGAAACAGGCTCCATGAACTGCCCCCAGAACTGACCATGTTTCCAGGGGATCTGAGGGTGATAAGTGGTTGTTCATGCTTCTGAAATTAGCTGGGATTAATCTTCCCACCTCATGGATCCACATGGCGAGACAGAAAATGGGAGCACAGCTCTGCTTGATGTGGTGGGATGCCTAAGACCAGCAGGACAGAGAAGTTTTGGTCTTCCTGACATGCCAGAAATAAAAAAGGGTTAAAATAATTGAGCGCCCCGGAAAGGAATTGTTGCATTTCTGCAAAAACAAAAATTGGAAATAATTTGATTGGTTGCAAAATGCAATCTTTGCGTTGGAGGTTATTCACTGTTGTATTTAACAGGTTTTGAGTTTTCTGTTTATTTTAAAACTTTGGTCAAATTTCAAACAACGAATGCTGTTTTGAAAAAAAGCATCACTTGTAAAAAACTTTCTCCTTCTTTCGCTAGCAGAAAATTAACCAAATTCAACCTAAATTCTTTTTTTTTTTTCCTTTCCTCTCCTGAAACAAATGTACGTATTGTCAAAAAAGAAATATTGCCTGTCTCTGACAAGGAAATCCCAAGGAAAATGGAACATATGGAATGGCTATCCTATAACAAGATGGTTTTCAGACAGAGACATTTTTGGAGAGGTGGAATACATAGTGAACATGTATGGGGAGCTTCCATTAGCACAGAGAACTGTTGACTGTAGATAAAGACTGAGGCCAAATGACTGAGGATAAGTCAAAGCTTATTTTACTTGCCAAGAAAATAAAAAACTAGCAGTGGGCTAGCAAGCGTTGTGTAAGTGTTTGTGACTTGGGAAAGCTGTGGAAGGCCTCCAAAAGGGCAGGAAATGTGGCTGAATTGACCAAAAATAGGCAGTAGCAGGTGCCAGTTTTGTGCAGATTGCAGGAGGTGCAAGGTGGGCAGTGAAGCCACCCACGCAGGGGAAAGCTCGTGAGGTGGGAGCTGGTTATGGCTGAGGGTAGCACTGTTGTCTCATGTGTGGGACATGATGCTGAAAGTGGGTCTGGACTAACGTTTCTGCACCATCTCAGACTCCCCGAATGTCGTCTTCAGCAAAGCACTTCTGATTGTGACACCAAGAGTAGCGAGTCCAGCTGAGCAGAACCCACACAGGTCTACGAAGCCCAGGAGCTCTTTGGTGCAGGGTGTTTTTCAGACCCATCAGGGTGAGCTGGTAGGGTTGTTTTGGCACAGAGTGGGTTCCTCAGACCACCAGATGGGATGGTACGGGCATTTTGGTATGCAGGTTCCTTCAGACCATCGGGTGAGACAGTAGGGAAGAGTTGTCCAGCAGGAGCTATCCGGGGGTTGAAAACTGTCTAAACACTGTGATGGCTTCTGCTGATGATTTCCCTGAGACACCATTCTTTACTTTGGGGGGGTGGTGGTTGCCTTCCCTGTTGTGTGGATTGCTTTAAGGGTGAACTCAGTAAAGATTGTACTCTCGTATTATTGGGGATGGAGTCACAGAGGTTCCTTTGACGGAGAAAGATTTTACGTCAAAGCTGCAGAACGTTTCAGTGTGCACTTGAGAAACTGAGTGTTTTTGCTCGAGATAGGTTTGAAAATAAAAAAGACAATGGAGAAGGCTACTTTTTTTTTTTTTTCAGAGAGATGTACTTGTTATGAAAGGTATGGAAAACATGCTTTCCCTGAGTTTCACTGCACATACACAGGCCCCCAGCCAAACAGTGGTCCACAGGAATGGCAGCAGTATCTTGCAGCATGTTACATGCAATTAATTTATATTTTGATTTTCTTTCATTCTTGCCTACTTTTTTAACATTGCCTGTAACTATTCTGCATGGTAGTTTAGAAAGGACCATAAATTTGCACTTTCCAGCAGTCTGGGTTTATAAACTGTCACAGTTTATACATTGTTGGCAAAGAAACGTCTGGTTCTTCATAGCAGTTTAGTCTTTTGTTATGTTCAAAGTGATGAATTTGTGCATATTCTGAACACGAATAGGATGAACAAGTTGGCAATTACCTATTAAATAAAGATATGTTTGAAGGAGAGCCAGACTGGAAAGCAGTTTGTGTTAAACAGTATCCTCAAGAAAAAAGTTCACTTGTATTCACTTTATTCTGTTTGTATGTATTTTTGGATGGATTAAAATTTTCAGGCACATAAAAGAGTTTCTCTTCTTGACAGATTCTGGCTCAAGCTGTTAATATCAGCTGTGTGGTGATGGCCATCTTCTGTAAAAAAATGCATGTCGGAAATTCAATGGAAAGAAAACATTTCTTCTATTCCAGGATGTGGGCAAATGCTTATGGGTGAAATAGAGCTGAAGGGCAAGAAATATATACATTTTTTGGCCTGTTCCTCCAATATATCCATTGATTTATGTCAGGAAGGCAGCAGAATATGTTCCCATGACTTTACAAGCTCGCATGGGAAAACGAGAACATTTTAATTTAAATTAAGAAGATAGAATTAACCCTACTTGTAGAGGTTTTAATGTTATTGCAACTGCTGAAGTGTGAGCAGAGGTAAGAATCACACAGGTTGCCTCAAGAGTTTTGTACTTTTTTTTTAAAAAAATTTCAGTTTGGATGCTGGGTTGGACACAGAAGCTGCTCGTTTTAATATTGGTGATGTCTGGCTCCAAACCAAGACACGTCTGTGAGCCTGCTCATCTCTCAGGCAGATCAGGATGTGTAACATTATCCTGACAGATGTAGGAAGAAATATATCTTGGAGTAATTTTTAAAATTTTCCACAAAGAAACTGAGTTGTTTTGAAAATGGATGTGACCTAAATAGAAACCCCTTCAGAGGTGGATGCCTTCAGAAGCCAACAACAGACCACGCAGGTACTTGCTAGCTGAATGTCCACCCACTGCAGGTGATTTGGCATGGAAGGGGGAAAGACCTACCTTTTGTTTAAAAAGGTACTTCTAGTGCCCTCATGCTGCATGTCTCTGACTTCACAGTGGCCACTTGAGTTGATCTTGGACATGGAGACAGTCTATATTATGTCTGGGACAACTGGGCATACCCCAACAAAAATATCTCTTACAGGTTTTTAAAGTGTTTTACTAGAGGGCAGGGGATTTCAAGGAGGGAGAAGGGTTGATTTCGTCCAGAGAAATGCTCTTTTACAGCCTGCAGCCAGCTGGATGTATGATGGACTGATTCAAATTTGAGAGGAGGGAATAAAATAATTATCCTTCCCTAAAAATTAAGGGTCCTAAGTTGACTTCATTTAACTTCCAGCCTAAATTGAGTGACCTATGATTTACAGCAAGGTGAGATCAGAATCAGACCTGAAATATTGTTTGGGTTTTTTTTTTTTTTAGAAGCTATTTTTGTCTCTAGATGTCATGGACCTTTCTGGGTCCCATCTGTTCAGGGGTGGACTCCAGCATTACTCCACAGACAGGGTATTTTTCTGGGCAGAGGTTTCATTCCACTGATCATTCACTAGCCTTAGTGACACTGAACTTACATGGTCTATTAGACTTCACATTTTAGGGTAAGTTGGCCAGTGTGTGCTTTTCTAATGGCCTTTAAATAAGATTTTTAGTGGTAGTGCTTGGTAAAGCAGCCAGATTTCCGTCCCTGAAAAGCAACTTGCTCTGTTACAACACATTGCTATAGACCTGGAGTTTTCTTTATGTTGCTGTCAAGTCTGAGGTTTGATGTGGAAAGAACAGTTTGTGGAGAAAAAAGATAAACTGATCATCAGTTTTCTGCCTATTCACTGAGACTGTTGACTTGTGCTTTAATTCCAGCAGCTCTTCGCTGATAGCTGTTGCCCCACTGGAAAAAAAAATTTCCTTTGGCACATATGATTTGCCCAGAACAAAATCAACTCAAGTAGTCATTCCATGAATAGCTTTCAGGAGGTGCTTCCCAGGTCAGGTTTATGTGTCTGCTACATCTCTTTCACCCATGTTGTGTGAAGGGAAGGCAGTGCAGTAGGGCTGTACTAGAGAATGAGGTATCTGGAGCACATTGGAGAGGTCAGCAGGGATGCAGGGATAGTGGGACGCACAAGACTGCTAATCAAGCTGCTTTGGAAAACTGTTGTTTTTTTTTTTCCACTCTCTATTACATGGCTTTTACAGAAAGCAATCAGACCAGACAATTTTATTACAACAGCTGCAAGTCAATGTACCACATTAATGTATATAGCTGCCTCAGAGTATCTGTGCAGCTCATGGTGGTTGAAGTACAGCTCCAGCCTGTGGCAGCTAATGTACTTGATAATGTATGGACTGACCCTGAGGTGAGGGTTGTCATAGTCTGGAAATTTTTGTGTGCATTCGCACCCTTTATGGGATCAGCTGACAGATGGCTCTCTGCTGATGGGAGTTGGAGACTAAGGCCCAGAGATGCAAATGAGCAGCTGAGGGTTTAGTTGCTTAAAGAGAAAGCACGGTAGAATTAGGTGTCCAAATCCCAGATGAGGATCCTCAAAACTTGTACCTTGTTTGTTGTTATTAGAAATACTATTGCTATTGCTATTACTTGACTAGATTTTTGCCAGTGTGTCCCAGAGTGGTGCTGCTATATTTGCCCAGAACTGCTCCCATCTCGTCAGGGTTGGGTGGTGTGGTGTCTGTTTCACCACTCAATACAGGAGGTGTCCTTCCAGATGTTAAGAGGACCCTGGTCTGATAGGTGTGCTGGGAGGGTGCACAGTTAATTTCCACTGGCCCTGCAGGGATGTGTGCCCACAGCTTCCATCTCCCAGCACAGCACCTCCATCTCTGTTGGTGCAGGAGGTCCTCAACAAGTGTCTTCCATCTCCCCTGGTCATGCTGCAGGAAGAAATGCAGGAGTTATTGTGCCAAAGAAGGAGGGTACTTCGCCCTGCAGCCTGGGGTTTAGATCTCTCAGCTGGATGTTCAGGGCTCTGGGATGACTTACTGCTTTGACATTACATGGTTATTGGATAAAATGTAAGAACTGTTTGGGAATGGGGAGCACACTCTGAATGCTTCTGTATTTGTTTTTATCGTTAGCCATTGGAGGTGTCTATGGGTGGGATTCATCTCCTCTAACTGCAGATGTCTACGTCTGAGCAGAGCAGAGCAGAGGTGGATATAGATATTGCCTGACACTGGGATGAGATTTGCCAGATGCATTGGGTGACACGCACCATTATGCCCATGCACAGATCAGAGCGAGTGAGGAGAAACAGGCCTTCTCTGTATTTCTGTTTCTCTGCTCATTACTGGAGAATTGCCAGGTATGTTCACACAATTAATTCCGAGTTAATGCAGTAGAGCAGCCTCCTTCAGTCTAGCAACCAGTAAAAAAAAAGAAAAACCATAAAACCTACTGCCATCTTGTGTCCCACTGGTGTTTACCAGTTGGAAGGGGAAGAGGGAGATTCAATAATTAGATACACAATATGATACTCTTTTACTAAAACCTGTAATTTTAAGGAACGGGTTCGTCAGAAGAATTTGGGACCCTGAGGATGATCTCATGGGAACGGACATCAGTAGGGAGCCAACTCTGACCTTTGTCTCCTGACAAGCACTTGTGCACCCACTGGTTGCATGGAAAACCGTGACTATTTTGCTTTGCAAGCATGCTGTTTTGCAATGGTTTTGCAGACTACTCCCAACTGTAGTGCTGATTCCAGTCATCTGTGGGTTGCAGATTGAGTGACAGCACAGCAAAGGACTGTTTTTTTGAAAGCAACAGTTCAAGAGTTGATCTGGATGAAATTCTGATTCTTTTTTCCTGCTGAAAAAGCACTTTTAAGTCATTAAAATTTTCTGAGAGGGAAAGGAGAAGAATAATCAAAACATCTTGATATTTGAAAAAAATTCTTTTGTTTGTTTTGAGATTTCTATTTTTAGTGGCTGACCTAACCTTAATTAAAAAAATAATAAAGTACTTCCCCTTCCTCTCTCCACTCCCCAGGGAAACAAAAGGCTTTGTATTTACTTTTGTTTGAAATAAACCTTTTGTAAGATTGAAGTTTTGAAGTGCTTGTTTTGGGTGGGGACACTGAAAATTATTTGGTTTTGGTCAACCCCAAACAATTTTTGGCCAGTGAGATGAAAAAAAGCAATTATTTGCTTGGTCCTTCCCATGAGTTTGAGTCCTGATGCTGCAAGCATGCATAAAAAACATTCTGAGTTGTGTTTCAGCCGAACATGAATGTCTTCAGTGGCAACCCAGCCAAACTTCTCCTATGAAGGAAGAGCATTTGTTGAGCAGTTGTGGGAATTCAGACAGAGCTGTATGCAGTAAAAAGAATGTAATCCTTCCCTTTGAGCCTTTTGTGGCCTACAGCTTGAGGCAGACTTGGGAGATCCTCTGTTGGGTGTTAGATGTTCGGGTAATATCCACCAGGACTGATCCCAGCTTGACAAAACACCAAATCCTGGGCAATGGTGAAGAAAGCGAGCAGACCTACTTGTGTGGCAAAGGCCATACAATGAATTTTTGCCTCTCACGTTAGTTTGTAATTCTGGCTAGGGTAGATGTTGCCACATATTGAAGTTGAGTGTGTATGGGTGATATTCTTCTTTGGAAAGAAGTCTAAATGCTCTTGCTTTCACTCACAAACTTTACTCAACACACACAAATTAGGTACACACATGCATTTCCTATGACTGCAAGATGTCGTGCAGCGACGGAAAACGAGCATAGTGGGTACAAATGAGGATTTGAAGGAAAGCCGAAGAAATACAAGGATCCCAGGCTTGCTAACACTAAACTACAGCTAGTGCAGCACACAGCTGAGTTATCCCTGCAGAATTAAAGCACAAAATGCCTGTGGATTGTCATACTATACATATGTTCAGCATCGATATTTAAAGCAGAGACAGTAAAAACATTTAGCAAAATTACGCAAATGCAGAGGGGGCAAAACTGATCATTGCATTTTCATTTTAAATACTTGCAACCAGAAACACGACTGTGCAACTTCTAATCTGGTATGGCCTGGCACCACCTATCTGCTTTGTGCCTCAGGCTCAGACTTGTCTTTTAAATCACAGCCTAATCGTTAGAAATGCTTGCCACCAGTGTGCCAAGATTTCACGCTTGGTGCACCACTCACCTGACGCTTGCCCACGGGATGTGCTGGGTGATGTCCTAACCCTTTCAGCTGTCTCCTGACACCCCACACTATCCATCTGCAGGCCCTGTCTCCATCTGCCTCCAATGTCAGTCCCTGTCTGCCTGTGACCTCTTTACAGTGTACTGGCAAAATTCAAGACAGATGAGGACCTTGTCTTAGCTATTTATGGCATAAGTGGGAAAAAGATGTGAGAATTTTCTTCTTTTTTTTTTTTTTCCAAATGTCAGTAGTCCCAAATGGCTGCAGATGTGTAAATAGATGTAAGTGTTCCACTTCCTCGAGAGTCTGTTTTCTTCCACAGATTTGGCTTTCTCATTGCAGAGCAGTCATTGACTTCCCCATGCCTTTGGAGAAAGTTGGATTTCCAGCTTCTAGGGAAGTTATAAATCTTGGCAACACATATCACAGTGTTTTGAGAAAGATAAAAATCTGCTTTTTCCACAGGTGATTTTCTGTAACCTGTCAGTTCTGCACTTTATTGAATAACTTCGTACTAAAAGCCAACGTGCAGTTATTTTAAAACACTGCTATTAAATGGAGACCTTAGAGCCCTTCAAAGCCACAGGTGGAGCACTCTCTTTTTTTTCAGGCTAAAATAATTAGAAATATATATGAAAAGCTCAATTCTAAGTAAATGTCAGATATCACCTAATTTCTCCCATGAAGAAATTCTTTTTCTTTCTTTTTAATTCAGTGCATGCAACAGTGTGAGGTATACCTCTCTAAAACCTTTGCTATCTTGTGCCATTGTAACTTTTACTGTCTGTTTTGAAGAACCATGTGTCACTAAGATATCAGCACTTTAATTTGAAGCATATCTTAAATTAGACATGTATGGGACATGGAGTTGTTCAGTACGCCATACCTGCTATGCTGTTTAGCAAAGGGTTAAACTTATTTGAAGGAGCTGGCAAGCTTCATGTGGCAAATTCACTGGAAATATATTTATTTTTACTGTGGAACCAAGCCCACATAAAATGTCTTGAGCGAATCTGCTTGTGAAAACCTGGATTAATATGGGAGAAAAATAAAACAAGAGTAATAGTATGAATCAGGCTCCTAACTTTTGTTAGAGCACAATGCCTTTAAATTAGGTAAATAACTCAGCTTCATAAGAACAAACTTTCAAACCATCACAGGCTTATCCAGAATGTCAGTAAAACATTTATTGCGAATTAAAACACAATAGAAATCAAATTGCTATATTTTTTCAAGCTCCATGTTTGACTCAAGCCTTCTCTGGAGCTGCTGGGGCTTTGATGTGACAACCAGCCTGAGCACCTTGCAGTCCAGCAAACAGGCACCCACCTCGCTCTGCCTTGGCCTCTGGGCTGTCGTTTCCCACCTTGATTTTGGCATGGAAAAAACAGCTTCTCAGCATTGCTGAAGCACGAGGTACAGGGAGGTGCAGGGAATGGTGCTGCCTCCTACTCCCGTCCTCGCAGGACTCTCCTCTTTGTCCAGTGATGGACAAAACCTGCTACAAAGCTGAGAAGGCAAGCAAATACAGAAATGGGATCCCCAAACCCCGTGTCTGGTTCAGTTGCTCAGCTGTGACCCTCCAGCCCACGGTGTCCTGCTGCATGGTGCCAAGCCCTGTGGCACCTGTGCCACCAAGCCCTGTGGCACCATGGCCCCAGTGCAGATCCCCCCCATGGCATGGGCAGCCCTGGACAGTCACTACTTACACACCTCCCCCTCCTCCTCTGGTTTTACTTGCAGCTTTTCTCCAGCCACAGGTTAGTTTTCTCAGTTTTACAGCCAATATTTAAGCAAATTTAAAAGACCAAAACCACTCTGCCAGGCAGGGACCACATTGTTTTAAGCGCTCCTGATAGTCAAGTTTTGTCCTTCTCGGCTCAAGGAGCTAAATGTCACCCTTAATTATGGCAGATATTAATTTAATAGGAGCAGATGTTTAATCATCTCAGGGTCCTCCTCCCATAGTGGGAGGCTGCTCTGCTGCAAGCTCATCTGATTCCCCACTCCTCAAGCGTGCTTACAGCAAAAGCACAGGCTCCCTCGCTTGTGGATGCACCCCACTATGCCCCGACAAACTTAATCTTCTCTCGATTTCAGTGAGATGAAAAAGGAGCAAATAAACCAAGCGAACCATCACCAGGACATGACACTCATCCCAGCCCCCTGACTGCCTTTTATTTGTCTCATCAGAGAAGTAATGGCTGTGCATGATCTTATATGAGCACAGGGGGAAGGGTGAGGAGTGCAGGATTTTGTGTGCTGATGCAGTGCTCTTACAGGAACCCCAGGGTTTTCAAATGAGAAAGTGCTTAGAGGCAGTTTATGTAGCCAAAAATGAGGTGGTAAATGGTTGTACTGGGGCCAATATGGGGGCAAGTTGGCGTGCCTATTTATAGGGCTGCAGTGCTGTCAAGATATTTGATACATCTGTGGTTCTGTGTGGGAAAGCCCATGAGAGGTTTGGGTGAAAACGTGAAGCTCTTAAGGATTTTAATATGATTTGTACTGCCATTTAATTTTTAATAAAACTTTGAATAAAGTTGCGATTAAATGACCATCATGAGTGGAAGATTCCACTTTAACATAAAATGCAAGAGTTCTCGGAACGGGCTAAGATAGGTTTTATAGTACTGAGGTATGCACCTCTCTCTGAAATTCATTGGATAATGGATTCTATCAAAGTGGAAAAAAAAAGGAAGGTATAGATTTAAAAAAAATAAAATCTGCTGTGTAGTCAGTAGTTCCACATTTTGGAAGAAATTGCTGAGCTTCTGGCATCGCATCCTTAAATAATACCCTTTTCACATGATAGTTACACTGCTCCAAAGACAGTATAATAAACCATGCCAAAAATTCTTCTGTTTCATTTGCATGAAATTGAACTGACAGATATACCTGTCTATGTTACGTCCAAGAAAATGTCTTGTTAGAAACGTGTGAAAATATATTATATGACAGATGCTGAAAATGTTTCAGATACAGCAATAAATTGATTGTGGTTTCTGGACCAGATGTGAACTCTGTTTAAAATTCATCATGCTGGTCTCTATTCTAGCTCTGCACTTAAATAAATGCAGAGAAGTGGCTTTGCTTTTCAATGAAACCCATTATAAGAATAGAAGAGTTTCCATCCAATAAAGAATAGGCCTGACAGTAAGGCTTGTATCTGCAGAACAATTATTAAAAGCACAAACTGAACTAAGAGAGAGCTGTGCCAGGTCTCGGGTTTTGAGTTATTAATGTGCATGAAAATGCTTGGCATGCCAAAGCCACTGCAACCAAGAAGACTGCAATGTGCATTACTTGCAGTTTAGATGGAGATTCACAGCCACAAAGCAACTGAGGAGGGAAAAGAGCGGGTGTTTTCAAGAAACAGTGTTGTTAAAGGGAAAAGAGCCAATTGCAGAGGTGCTGCAGACATGACTGGGTGCTGAGAATCAGTCTGTGCTTCTCAAGCCTCTGATTTTGAAGCCACGAGTTCCTTTTCCCTGCAAGGGAGCAGGGCGAGAGGCCAGACCTGCTTTTTGGCATATAGCTGGGAGCTGCACTACCCCAGCTGGGCAATCCAGACTGCTGAAGTCAGGTGCTTAGGCTGCCCCTTCAATCCACAGGCACCTCTGAAAACCAGCCCAGAAAGACCGATGTGCCGAGGCTGGAAAGAAGAAAGAGGAAACAGGGGGAAATTGGTGTTTGTGAGCATTTCCAGCCACCTCCCAGCTCCAGCACCTGTCTTTGAGCAGCACGTTCGACACCTCGAGCTCCACACCTCTGAATCCCCTTCTGCTACGGAGATAGCACGTACCTTTTTCTGGGGAACTGAGGGAGCAGAGCTTGCCCATCTTTTTGTATTAGTGCCCTGTCCTGAGAGAACCCCTGGGGGAAAGGAGAGTCTGCTTGCTCCCCTCTTTGCAGGTCCCTGGTGGGGGACAGGTGCTTTTGCTCAGGGCTGGTTGTGCCCACATCTTCCTTAGTCTGTGACATTATTTAAACTTGCATCACAACAAACCTCTTGTGGTTAATCAGGAGGGCTGTGTATCTTTGCAGTGACAAGTGTTATAACACAGGTTTTATGACTACTACTGCTAATTGCAGTCAAGGTGTTTTTTGTTTGTTGGTTTGCTTTTTTGTTCATTCAGTTTTTGTTTTGTTTTGTTTGTTTGATTGTTTCCATTCACTCACAAAAAATGTCTCTCTCTCTACCCCTCTGTTTCTAAAGGAAGAACTGTTCATTTATTCTCCTACCCCAAAGGAACACCCACAAGGAGAGAAATTACACCTATGGGTATCTCCCAATATGTTTCCCCTCTGTTTTAGAGAATATGTGAGGCTGTTATTCGATATATTATTAAAGATGCATGAATTCCTCTCTGACATCAGATGAAGGTTTTCTTAGAGTAAAGCAGCTCTTCATACATGCTACATTCAGTCCTCACTAACACAATATCCTGTGTGCTGGTTTAGGCTTGTCAGACACCGCCAATAGTGATTATACGTGAATTTTACTACTGTCTCCATTCTTTTTGCCTTTAGAGCTTTACATTGAAAAATATCCCCCAGATGGTGTAAAACCTCATGTTCAAAAAGCTCTCTACTTGTGATAGATCAAGTCAGAACTGTTTCATTTATGTGGAAATTTCTGATATGTATCTGCAACTCCTTTACATGATCACAACGACCGTCTTGTCGCCCAGTGACTTCCAGTTCTCTGAGCTGTCTGTCCATAAACACTCCTGATACTTGACTGCCTCTTTGTTAAATACGTGTATAGTACTCAAACCCAGCAGAAACCCTGGCCTGCCACGGATGTAACTTCTGTCCTTTCTGTAACTTGTAATCATATTGCAAGCCAGAATCCCTGATTACATTACAGTTGTTATGTGGGTTGGGCTGGAGGGTTTTCTGCTTGTTAAGTACACTGTTAACACTATTTTGCTGAATATTACCAATCTTGCTATGAACCTATAACCTTTGAAGGTTATAAGGCTGAAAATATTAGTGAAATATGTTTATTTATATGTAAGCCTGAATATATATAAAAATATAATGTCCATATATATATCTCATAATATGTATATAAGCTGAACATATACATTTTCAGCCTATAACCATGAAAAGTTATAGACTGAAAATATAAGTAAAAATGAATACTTTTGGCAGTTTGACTTGGGCCTATGAGAATCTTTAAAGTTCATGAGTCTTGGCTTCTCTTAGAATTTTTATTTTTAATGAACACAGCAACAAACAAATAAACAAAAGTTAAACAGAGTTTCTCAGGCATTCATAAAAGCCAGGAGTTAGATCTTTAGCAATAGCAATGCATACTGCAAAACTCATGCTAAGATCATGTTATTTGGCAAGATTTTTTTCCTGGTTATGAGAAGATAGCTATAATCACATCCACAAAAACCACCAGTGCCCAGAATAGGATTTAAGTCATGATTGATCAAATGTGAGGCCAAGAAGCCTGGCCATCTTCTGATTTAACAAAAACGAATGCTTTCAAAATTAAGACTGAAACTCAGCCCCTAAGCAGTCCTTTACAAATCCTTCTTCATCCAAACAGTCCTGAAGAGGGTTAGTTGTAATGGAAATGCTGACACAAGCTTAGCTGTAGTGATGCTGTAAGGGACTGTTATGCTAATATAAGCATTACACTTTAAGCAAACATACTGAGTTAGTGATACATTTTTTTCTCTTGAACAAAATTGCCACAGGAACAAAGGTCATATGCCACATGGATGCCAATGTTTATAAGTGACGTACATGTATGGCACTTCACAATGACACACATTTTACCACCTTTTAGTAAAAATAAACCCTTATTGAAAAATAACCATCAACTTTTTGGTGGGCCCTCTTCGGCTTGGCAAAGCCTGCTGTTGTTCTGCTTTTTCTTTGCAAACTCTGCTCATTTTCTCTTGGACAAGATAATGATTGCTTCCAGTAACAACACAGATGGACACAAACTGCTCAGAGGAATCCCGTGGATCCCAATCCATTTTTTCAACTTAGGTGAGCCATTTCGGTGCCTCTAAGAACATTAAGGTTAAGGGCTTCAGCTTGCTGCCCCGGGCGTGGGACACTGAACTCAGCTCCATGGAATCCTTTCCAAAGACAAATCTGGCTATTACTCTGCCCTCTCTTGATGCTGAACATGTACCTCACCATACGTGTCAAAGTGTCCTTTTGCACTCATCTTTTCATTGGCTACAGAAAAATGCAGATGTTGCCCTTTCCTATACTGGCACCTTCAGTAGGATGCTTTACTATTATTGCTATTTTTTTCCCCTTACCTTTAGAAACACTGCTTCTTAGGCTTCTTTCTTCCAAGTGTTTTTATCTCTCTCCTCTGGAGAGTAATGCAAAGGTTTGCTTAACACCAGCATCACACACAATGACCCCAAAATGCTATTCCTGATTAGATAATGCCACTCAGTACCAGTGGAGCTGGGCTACAGTGAGGTTTCACTTCTCAAAGTCTTTCTAGGTTTCAATCAGCCTTATATGAAACTCAGTCATGCAACTTCAGGCGTGTGGAACACTGGACCAAAGCCTGGGGCTTTGGGTGGACTGTTTCCCTCCAGTTGTAACTGAAGTTTTAAAAAAAAGGAGATGAAACAAGACAATCCGTTCAAGTGATTGGAGTCATTTTTGAGTGAATGACAAATCCATGGGCTTGAAGAGTTGCGTGTGCAAAGGGGCACTCCTGAAACACGTGGAGATGTCCTAACACCCTCACACAATCAAAATGTCAATAGGGCATGTGCTAAAAGCATGAGGCAGCCAGGTATGGTTTGCAGTTCTGTCTGAGTGTCTCTGAACCCACATATCTAGCCCAAATTAGTCTATTCACCATCACATACCCTGGAAGGAGACTGTATTGGTCTCTCCTGGGGACCAGACGTCTTTGTCTGGTGGGTCATGCCCAGAATGCCCCAAGGAAGGTTTCTGAGACACTTGTGAAATGGATGTGGGAACTGGGAATCCAAATCCCTTCAGCAGAATGGGGAAAATAAGATAATTTGGATTACACACATCCTGGACTCTTTGACTGCTGGGCTACGGGATAAAGAAGGGGCAGGACCTGCCTGGCCTTTCATTCCCTTTACTTTTCATTCCAGTGACTGAAAATGAAACAGTGAGATGTGAAACAGAAGCGAAGGACACTTTTCAGTTCCCCCCATCTCTTTGTGCCTTGGGAAAATGATTTAGGTTGATTCGACCTGAAGTTTTGAAAACCTTTTTTTCTGGTTCGGCAGCTGACCCTGAATGTTGGCCACTTTCACTGCTCTTGCTCTGTGAGCACGAGTGCTTCCTGGGGCCAGGCTGACAGCAGCCCTGCGTGAGGCCTGCCAAGAGCACCGGCGGCAGGTCTCTCTAGAACACATTGAATTCTTGACCTCTGCATATGCTATTTCTAGCCACATCGGTGTCTTCTCTTCAGCAGCTCAATTAAAACAAAAGCAAACACAGGTTTTGGTAGAAAGGGCAAGTTTCTGATGTTTGCTTATGTGGAGGTAGTGGGACACAGGGTCCTGGTTTGTGGCTGTTTTTATGGTTTTGGAGGCTGACTGAAGCCTTACAGGATGAGCTCCTTCCATCTCATCTCATGGCCTGGAACATACCACCACCCATTGGTGTAAAACCTGCCTGAAGCACAGCTTGCTCTCATCACCAGGGCATCCCAGCCTCATCCACCTGGTGTTGGAACGGTGACTACCTCTGTCTCATGTGGCTCCCTACTCCTCTCCTCAGGGACAGCAGACGTAGTGACAGTCTCTCAGACAGGGTCAGAGTTTTTCCAGTTTCTGTTTTCTTTCATCAACACTGCTTTGGGTTTTTATTGGCAAAAGGCAGCCAAACAAGTGTGTACTCATGAAGCTGCTAGTAATAAGATTTATCAAGTCCCTTAATCTTTTGGGGAGTCTGTTGCACACTTTGAGATCTGCCTGTAGGAAGCCTCTGAGCCCAGATGGGTTTTTGCCCTGTTCTATGTAGTTTTAATATGTCAGGAGCGTACTTGTCAACCACCTTTCTTCCTACATCAGGTGAACTTTTAGATGTCACCATTTGTGACTACTGGGTGCCTTGAAGACAAAACCTGAGACTGTGAACTTGAATCTTTTAGGAAGGAGAGTTGAAAGTGAGGAAGGGGTTTAATACAGTTTGATAATGAGTGCTATTGAGGAAGATTTTACTCAGTGTTTTAAGCTGGAGTTTTTTAAGGTCTGACAGCTTTGTGTCTGTGTGGATTGCTTTGCTGAGGTCTTGCTATGAAACAACGAAAGAAGAGTAACCTGTGCCAAAACACTATTAGCCAGGACATTCTGGGTAAACAGAGATTTTTAGAAAGTGTTGTTTATGAAAGTTAGCAAGTGAAACCATCGAATCAGTGAGGAATTCAACAATGCTGCTAAATTACCAGAGTGAATTGACTAGTTGTTCATGTGGGCATATCTTCAACTAAATGATACTAGGTGGGGCTGCAAACTCTCCAAAGTACTGTTATTTTCAAGCTAAACCTCAGACAACCTCCAGTTCTTTAAAAATATCTGTTGCTGAAAATAAGCCCTCAGATAACCTTCATCCTTGGATAACCCACATAAAATCAAAGGTGAGGGACTACTAGGAGAAAGGGTACTTGGAAATAAACTTGTCCTCATATTGCCCACACTTATGAACAACACGCTGCTGCTTGCTAGTGGCTATTTTTACGTATGACCCATGTGTTAAAACCATGCAAAAAGGGCACTTTCCTTTGCTTAGCAGCATGGTCGCTGCCTTGCTCATTTCACCAGGGGTGCCCCTGGTTGTTGAATGACCTGTGGAGCTGTGGATACTGCTGGGATTCGTGTTCTTACTGTTCGCTTAATTATCTAGGGATCCATATACCTGGGTAGGACCCAAACCACCCCTGGGGAGACCTAGAGAAGATGGGAATATAGGCTGCATGGGTCTCAGAAAACTGCCCCCAAATGGCCTGAGTCCTTCTGAGAGGATTTCTGTCGCAGCCACAGGGAACAGTGGTTTCTCCTACCTGCCAATGGAGTTTTAAAAGTTATGTCAGGAGTGACATCTGCTATATCAGGAGATGTGGAAAAGACACACCTCTCAAAAAAACCCCCCCACCACCAACAGCAAAAAACCCACTCAAATTTCTGTGCCATCTCAGCACCCTTGCTACCCACTTGAGCACCGAGTCTTCAGCTGTGCCCGAAGTTCAGAGCAAGATGAGGAAGAAACCAACCAGCCAGAAAACATTCAGCCAGATGCACACTGGGGGAAAAATCCCATACTTCCAGGTTCCTGCAGGTGAGCTGCTGAAGCCCTACCCCATGCAAATTGAATCGATTACAGTCGGAGGAGTGTTTGATAGCCTTTAATAACTGAGTGTATATACTGTGGGCCAGGGTGGGAGTCTGCCTGTCGCTTGGTGAACAGGGTCAGAAAGCGTCTGTACTGATTGCGAACCTTCCTGGATATGCATGGTCTTTTCTGCAAAGCGAGGAGATCATCCACAGCACTTGGCAAATAGTTCAGCTAAGTGCAGGGGCACAGAGGTTTGATAAAGCAGTTTGCTGCCCCAGATAGTTCCTCTGGGTGGGATTTGGCAGCTCTAATGGAGGCTGAGAGTAAGGTTTGAATTCATTCATCTGACAATAGAAACCTGAGCCAAAGCTAACATAGAGTTTTACGCTCATTTACAGATCTCTACAGACTAAAGGGTTCATAAAGGAGTTCACTGATACCTTGTTGACAATGGTGATGAAATACCCTGACTTGTCATCCTGGGAGATTTCAACACACACATCGACAAGACTGGAGATACAAAGTCTCACAAACTTACCTCCTGGCTTGCCTCCCAAACACTCTCCCCGTATATCTACACTGACATTTACAGTCAGGCTTGAAGGACCCAGTTCACTGGATCTGAGTGACATGTGTCAGTCCAACAGCAAATTTCAGTGAGCTGCATGCAGGGTTTGGCGAGGCCCCCTGCGAACGGGCAGTGCTAGAGGAGGTCAGCAGCCGAGACCACAGAGTATGGTTGTGCTGAGTTCCTTTGCCTGATGCCTGTAAATGCGCTGCAGAGAAGGTGATGGCCGTGATCAGCGGTGGAGCAGATCTCCTAGTTTTTGCTGTACTTGAGGGTCACAGCGTGGGTGTTTATCTTGTGTCAGCTCAATTGTGACCCTAAGGTAACTTCTTGCTATCATCTTATCTGTTTTAATTCACGTGGTCTTTTGACCTGCTCCATACTGAACATCAATAATGTGGGCCAATCCCGAGGGCTGTCTTGAGTCTGGGGCAAGCAAAATATTTGGTCATCACAAGTGGACCAGAGCAGGCTAGATCAGGCAGGATTAGCAGAGGAGGTACCAAGCTGGTGCAGAGGAAGGGATCTCCAGGCACGTTTAGTACTGGTGGGACTCAGAGGACCTCTAGCTCTGGTTTAGCTTTCATCAGATTCTCTTCAAGCAGTCTCCCAGAGCAGAGCAGGACTGCACTGGTGGACGCCAAGGTCCTGAGAACCTGGGAAGCTCCTCCTGCCCTGCATGAGCCCTCCTGAAGTGCTTACCCCATTCCCCAAAGGCATTTCTTTCCTTCCACCCACACAGAGCACCTTGGGACTGCTGTCCTTATGGGCTGGAGAGGAGGAAGAGGAGGGAGTGGAAAACTAGGGGCAGGAACCAGGACGGCGACACTGGAAAAACACCATTTGGCATAATGAATCCTGCTCCGTCCTCGGTGAAGTGGCATGAGAGGTCGGAGAGCCTTCCTCAGCTGGAACAGCAAAGCAGCAAACAGTTTCTTGTCCGCTGACAGGGATATCTCCAGCCAAAGTGGCCACAGCGAGCAGCCAGCAAGCACATCACAGAGAACCGTGGGCAATGACTTCAGGAATTCACTGATGCCCCAACTGGTGTCAAACCAAGAGTGGGTGAGGAGTGGTGGAGGCTGGTTAGCTTTTACAAGGCATTTTCTTTGTTTCCAAATCACTTGCAACCTTTGGGAGATGTTTACTAGCAAAAAAGAAAAATTAAGCTCCTGCCCACATAAACTCTTATTGGTAATTTTTACATTAAAACAAAACACTTAGTTATAGATTTTTATTTTATTTTATTTTATTTTTTTAATTCTAGAGTAGCGAATTTGACCATGACACAGTGGGCATAATTTACTTCCTTTAACTTTGGCAACCTATTTGTTTCCCATTGACTGTTTCGGTTTCCTAACGAACAGCCACAGATTCTCTATGCTGTGCTGCTACTGTAGAAATAACTGCACAGGACCAAACCTAGTTGCTGAAACAGCGATGAGGAAAAAGTCCCTTTGCTTTCTGTTGACAGAGATAGCTTGTTGCTAGTCAATTAGGCCTTCAACATGATCATCAGAATAAAGCTGTTAACGTAAATGGAGGCACATATTTTTTTAATTACTTGCTAGAAAACATTTAGCCATCATTCCCAAAATGAGTGAATCTTGTCTCACAGGTGCAGTTACCAAGAGCTTTTTTTAGTGTTTTTATTTTCATCCAAGCATAACAGAACTTGACTCTAGATCACATACCTTCTGTTACTGAAACCTGAGTAATGCATTAAGTAATGGACGAATCTGTCTGGATCGACTAATGTGGTTGCAGGAGTTTATCCTGATTTGAGATGCATGGATCTGGGATGAGACGAGCCAGTTTTAATAAAGTGCAGAAACCTCAGGGAACCCTGGGGGAACGGGGATGTTAGGTAGGTGCCCACACTCCCCACCTGCATGTGCCACCCACCCACCCTTGCCTTTTCCCTTTCTCTCTCTCTTTTTTTTTTTTTTTTTTTTTTTTTTTTTTTTTTTTTTTTTTTTATTTTTTTTTTTTTTTTTTTTGTTTTTTTGTTTTTTTTTTTG
>VWYH01009141.1:991086-1012939 GCA_013399365.1 Pampusana beccarii
CTCCCACCCCGCCCTGCCTTTTCCCTTTCTCTCACTATTTTTTTTTTTTTTAAATTTTTCCTGGAGCACTGCCTAAAGGAATGAATTAAGTCTGTTAGGGCCTGGGTTGATGTTGTGATGTTTATGGCCCAAATAGTGTGATGATTGTTTTATGATGTTTGTGTTTTGGCATCAGTGATGCCATGATGTTTGCACTGTGATGTTGTCATTGGGGAGGGCAGGGCCACAGCTATATTACATATGTGTATCCCATACGTAGTATAAAATACACATATAAATCATATGAATGCTGCATGCCTGGGGCGTGTGTTTGGGGGCCCTCATCCCACAAACAAGTGCTCATGAGGAACAAGTGTGCAGTCACATGTCTGGGCACAAATGGCTGAGGACAGCTTGCAAGCCCAACAGCCTACCAGACTGGTCAGTGTTGTAGGAGCCCGCACAATTTTCCGTCAGAAGAAATGGGCTGCGTCGGCCCAAAAGTGCACAGCTGCTGCCTGCATCTTCCGAAGACTCTCCTTGACAAGGTGGAGGGAAGCCCTGGGGTCAGGACTTAGTCCCTGGAGCTGGTGGTGTTCCCATGTGGGCACCGAAACATCCCCAGAGTGATGTGACGTTGTGATGTTCCTCAGCACCCAGAGAAACAGGATATCCTTCATGGCTTGAAGGATGAAGTCCTTGCCCAGGAGAGCTGCCAGCTCTGCTCCTGCTGGTCCTCTCACAGCGTCTGCTGGAGCCAAAGCAGAGTGACAGGAGATGGAGAGACCAGGGGGAACAGCAATGCAGCCTGGGGGCCATAGGTCACTACGTTTCATCTGAGGGAAAGAGTTTCTTAGGAAACACCTTGACTACTTGGTGCTCGCATACATGTAAATCGCTCTTTCTTTCTGAGTGATTTCCTTCAGTACCAAAGACTGCCATGACAGCTATTCATTCCCACTCTCTCTTCAGCTGAAGTGCCATTGAAGACATCATTATGTAAAACGAAATGTAATGTCTTGCAATGCAAAACCTCCCTCTTCTCCTCTCAGCCATCAGATAAGATACTGCTTCACTACTTATCTTGTGGGCCTTTAAGTCAAGCGTGAACCGCGTTTCTGCATCAGTGACCACATATGAGAACTGTACACTTCATGTTACTTTTTTTTTTTTTTCCTCCCTCTTGCTATTGTTATCAAACTTTTGTCACCATTTTCTATTTCAGTAACCAATGTGTAATCTGTAAATACCAGACCCCTGGTCCCATCCACAGGGCAGATCTAAATGTCCTTCTTTAGTTAAGCTGTGTTTCTTGCTTGATCTGTCGGCACTCTTACCGCATATGCTACAGCAAACCGAGTGCCTTTGTTCTCCTAAAGCAATACTGCCCCAGGCTGTCCTTCCAGTAGACATTAGTTCTTTTGTTTGGATAAAAGGGTGTCATCACTCATTCACGATGAGAATATGATTCAGCCCTGTTTCTTCACATTCACGGCCCAGTCTTCATAAATACTTGGTTTTACAGCATATTGAATGTGTATTCAGATGGCTGACATCAGCGGGCCAAATTCTGCCCTGACATGAATCTGCTTCAGTCCTGCTCTTCACATCTGAGGAGTTGCAGGAGTCTAAATCAGAGGAAAGTATGATCTGTACCCAGTCCTATTTCAGTGCAGGCTGTCTCTGAAGATAATGAGATGTGAGAGTGCCAGCCACTGCATGGAATTACTCCCAAATCAAGAACAAACAATAAAAATAGTTAAGTAAACTCAGTTTCCATTAAGCATTGCAGGATAACGTATGCCTTTGTGAATTTAACACAGCACAGACAACTTTATAAGCAAGAAACAGGGTGGTTTTGTCCCTCTCTGATGACCATGAAGACTGCATTTGAGGCTTTTGCACTGAAAATCGTGGGTCTTTGAGGCAAAATCCCAGCACTGTTATCTCAAGGCCATGAAAACAGAAAAGCGACATCAAAACAGAGGGACCTCTGTATGACCGCAGTGCCTGGAGCTGCAGCTTGAGCCCGGGGACCCAGTGGTGTTCGTGCTGGTGCCTACTCCTTCCCACCCTGCTTTCCACTGCAGAGAAGCTTGGTGATACCAGCCTGGTGTCAACAGTGCTGTGTCCTGGCCAAGTCCTTGATC
Source organism: Pampusana beccarii (assembly GCA_013399365.1). Classification (NCBI taxonomy): domain Eukaryota; kingdom Metazoa; phylum Chordata; class Aves; order Columbiformes; family Columbidae; genus Pampusana; species Pampusana beccarii. The sequence continues at coordinate 993,216 of VWYH01009141.1, forward strand.
CAGGGCCAAGATGCTGAAGTGTATGTGTCACACACCAGCTGCTGAGGCCACTTCATAATCCCTGTAGATGAGCTCGCAAAGGAGAAACTGAGAGTTTCACGATGCATGGGTTATATTTATATGACTGGGATTTAAAAAAATGAGATAAAAATCTTCAAACGAAATGCTTCCAGAGAGTATCTTCCAGCACTTTCTGAAATGGCAGACGTCTAAGCAATAGCCTGTCGAATTACATGTGACTACTTTTCGTTGTACATTGGGTCCATACCTACAAAGGAAGCTTCTTAGTGTTACAGTTGTCATCTTGCCTTCAGCTAGATAACCAAAATTTTTTGTGCTCATCTGAATTTACTGGAAGTGGTCTTCTAAAACTTCCTCATTACCTATTGCTTCTTCTCCTGTCCACTGGACTAAGATTGCAATTTGTCTTCTAAGAAAGCTGTATTTGGACAGGGATACCACTAATAAGCACTGAATAATAATAATAATTAATCAGCATGCACTAGGGCCTCTTGCTCTGCTCCTGAAACTTCAGATTTGTTATTATGTCTGTAAGACAGGCACTGGAGAATGCAATGGCCTCTCTCCGCCGTGAGGTTTCACCCCTTTCTGATTTTCCAAATCAGAGCTGTACACTAAAGTGTACAGCTGTGCCCCAAACTGGATCTCTGCCAGCTCAAGGGAGAACTGGGGTTGCAAGAAGACTTCTAAAATGTATAAAAATACTTTGACTGCAGTGATTTAACTCGATGCTGGTTTTATTTAACGATAGTGAGGGTGTGGTGTAAATCTCTATAGGTCGTTTCTTTTTTTTTCCTGGACGAAAGCTCTTAAAAGTTGCTATAATCAAGCTAAAAGATATAGAGAGATACAGGATATGAGTGACTTTAAAATAATTCCTCACAACATCTGTTAACACTGAGACGAGCTAATGTTACTCTATTTCATGAGCAAAGGAAGTGGAAAAGAGCCTTAAGGAAAACACATTAGGATAAGCTTAAGGACAAACGTAGAACATATGATGGCACATGGGTAAGGACGTCTGGATTACCTTGGTTAATAACTCACCCAACACATTTCTAATCTATTAATTTCCATATTTATCTTAAATTGCTTAACATAAGAATTTCCTAGACCTAGCTGTGGCTTTCCAGTGTATTAGATGATTTCTGTTTGGTATGGAAGGATTTGTGATCCATCAAACATTTAATGGCCCTGTTGGTAATGTGTTAGGGAGTCTTCCTGACATCAAAATTTATCCTAAGTAAAGCTTGTCCTAACAGTCACCAAAGCCTCTAAAAACTCATCTGTTGAGCCTTGAAAGCTTTCTAGAGGGTAATCCAATGTCCGCTGAATCCAGTGGAAAGGCTCCAGTGACTTCAGGATATATTTTATTTGGACACTTAAGTGAAGAGTTGGCTAAAGTGAGTATCTGCTTTGAAGATGTTAACATTCACAGGACTGTAAAACATCCATAAAGGATGTGTTCTGGTAGCCATTCAGTTAATTTTATTAAATAAGAGCATTTTTCATAAATCTGCTGTCAACATTATCATGACAAAGGCAGTTGTCAGTTCTCAGCTTGGCTTGGGATGCAATCAGTTTGTTGTTAATTAATCTGATTGAAAAATTAATGGGGCACATAACTGGATGAATGGTGTTGAGAGACTTTATGGTTCTGTCTGTTGCTGAATGATGCAGATGCATTGGATACCTTATGTGGAAATTGATGGCAAAAACTGTGAAGTTATTCAGCAACATTTTTTTCAGTGTTAAGCTTTCTGGGACTGATGGCAGCATATCTGCTATATGAATCCTAACTCTTTCTCTCTGGGAAGGGTGATGGGACTTTGTGAGGATTCTTGCTTGTGTCATCATAAAAGTAGGACCTGCAAAGCTTTCTCTATGATTCACCACAACAAAGGACCTTTTGTTTCGAAAACCAGACAAGACTGGTAATGGACTGCATACTTGACTAACACGTCATGTACAAACCCAGCCACTTAAAATCATGGAAAATTCAGGACATCATAAATCTTACAGCAACTGCATCATTTTATTTATTCAGTTTTTTTCAGATATTTAAAATAAATAAAATATGTTCCTACATAGGCTCTAAACACTGCCAACTTACAACTGCAAAACCAAAATGCAATATAATCGACTCACTGCTTCTACCAAACTGGAGTAAATAAACACTGGAGCCCCATTCATCAACCGGTCCTCTTAAGGCTCCTCAAAGAGCTGCTCCAACACATGAGTCTTGTAGCATGTCCTAAAAGTCAATAAATACAGATGTTGTCAGACTGCATGAAGGGATTTATGAAGCCTAGGAAGCTTTATGGGAGTATCTTGCTGGCTGTATCTTCTCTGTTCCATTGAAGGGAACATAATCCACTCATCAGTACTTCCAGTGCCTGCATCTCTGAGAGATGCATCACTGAGTATTTGTCTTAGGAAGGATCCTCCCTGGAGGCTCTGGGTGTCCTAGGCCCAAATCATCATATTCAAATCAGTCAGGCCATGCAAAGTAGCCAAGCTGGGTCCCAGAGCAGAGATGTGCATACCAGGTGTGTGATTGCCTTCTGCACCACAACCTGCTTCCAATTAAATTGCAATGTAGCCCCATGTGAAGGATGTGCTACAGCACTAAGCCAGAAATGACAAAAACACAGATGATGAGTGCAAGTTATCCATCTGAAAGTAAGAACTGTTGCTATTTAGGCAGGCATACGTAATAAAATCTCTCACATTCACTGTCAAGAGTGAATGTAGCCCAGTCACACAGAGAGGACCACGTAGGAAAGAGGCCTCTGTACCAGTGGTGCGCTGGAGGTTCAGCAGAGGATGGCGCTGGATCGCAGAGGCAAGTACAGACCTACAGGGACCCAGAGAAGCTGAGGAGGTCTTGAACCACTGGTCCTGTTAAACTTTGTTACCTTGGTTTCAAAGGAAAATGCACTGTGATGACAACCCTGAATTTGTTAGGTGGCATCCTGGAACACTAATTTTGATCCCTAAAGCAGAGGGAGACAACCTGAAGAGAGTGGTGGGTGACAAATAGGTGGGTGCTGCAAGCTGACCATCTTTGAAGACAGAAGGATAGTTTTGAGTGTGTTTGTCTACCTTCTCTAAGAAGAGAGGCAAATAAAGTTTGCATATATTTTACTCAAAGGAAAGGGAAATGATTTCTTAATAAAGCGGTTTGCTTAAATAAGGAAGAAGATATTAAAGTCATAATGAAGGATAAGTTTAAAAAAGGGAACAATATACTTTTGCTTAGTAGAAAATCAGACTCCTGAGCAAGTAAAGAACGAAATTGTCCAAGGACATGAACCCAAGAAGTTCAGTCATTCCTGACCCATCAATGTTGGGTAACTGGTTATATGTTTCATGCAACAATACCAAAGTTGGGTGAGTAATTTGCACAAGTAGAATATTAAGTGGTTGTTAGTAAATAGACAAATATGGACAGTGGATTTTTTTGCTTTGCGACTGAAATAAAATATCTTTCTGATGTAGGCTGAATATTTTTCTCATTCTAGGTGTGGATAATAAGAAAACGAATGTGCATTTTTGTCCACAAAAATTAACCAAAATCTGGGAGCATTTAAAACTCTATTTTTTTAAGGCAGAATAAAATTTCAAATCAAAGGCTAGATTTATTAGAACAATGGGTTCAAAGGGTCATTTTTCAGGGGTTAGGATGCTTTCTCAGGACCACAAGCATCCAAGCTTCCTCTCTGCCAAATGTGGAGCAGAGCCTTGAGTCCATCCTCCCCTAACCACCGAGCAGAGCTTCTATTTCTCCTGTTAGCATTTCAAATGCACTGAAGTTCAGCAAAAACTTCGTATGATTATGACAGATAGAGAAAAATTGATTACAGAGCTAAAGCAAATGTCTGCTTATGTGCAAAAGATCATGTCTTGATTATATTTGTGTGCAAAAAGAATAAAATACAAACCAGTAATATACATTCTCAGTTCTTTAAAATGGCCAGTTTTGTAAAGCTGAAAGCAATTATAAGCCAAGTCTACTGGGAGAATTTAAACAGAAAAATGCGAATGATAATTGCAAACTGTTTAAAAACATTTCACTAAAAGCCATACTTGTTATAAAACAAAACAACGTATCTTAAGTGAAAGCTGTTCTATTATACACAAACCCACATGCAGCAATTGGAAGAAAGAGTGAGGCAACAAAAATTAATCTAAATCAGAAGATAGGAATGGTGATAAATTCGTAAGGGAAGGAAGAGAAATGTAAGTAGAGGTATTTGCACAATGGTCAAAGATCGTAGATGTTAAAGACAAGAAGAAGTTTTTGCTCTATGTTAGGGAAGAAAACTTATCAATTATATTTGTCTCTGTGGACAGAAATGCTGGAATTATTTATACCAACATAGAAAATATGAAAATGGCTTTCTGTATTAGTTTAGGAAAAAAACAGCTGAAAACATATAATCCCACAATAGTGATGACATATTTTCCATTACAACAATAATTCAACAAAATGTTTAAAGAACAGCTACTAAACCAGGTACGTTCAATGAGAGCCTTGAGCAACTTCCATCCACAAGTTTGAAAAGAACGAGTAAAGAAACTCCTTTGACTACAAATAATGTTCTTCCAGAAGACATTGAACAATAGAAAAGTTTGAGAGGACTGGAAAGATACAGTCTTATAAATAAGACATGTACGAGATGAGAACACAAATCATGTGCATTTCTGTTTGACTTTCTCTGGTCTCAGAGAAATTAAGGTTGGTGTCAGACTCTGCTAACAACTCTTTAAAAGAGATTATCATAGTAAAAACCTTTTAACAAGTGTTTACGTAACTAAGTTGATATCTTTTTAAAACAAGATTATCATTATGGTCAACACTGCTAAGAGTATTTTGAGTAAGGTACTTTGAATTCTGCATGGCATTTAGCTTGGCACATGATGAAAATTTGATTAAGAAAACAAATGTTTCCTTAATTATAAACTTTAGTTATATGGATATGAAATCAACATGTCATACTGAAAGTGGGTTAAATGCTGACACACTGATCGGTTTGAAAATGCAATTGATGGTGAAAATTTATCATTTACTTGGTGTTCTGAATGGAGTCCTCAAACAAATGATAGCTGCCTTCTCCTATTCAAGAGCTTTGTCTTGGAGATTACATACAATTGCTCCTAAAAGGTCATGCAGGAAGTCATCAGAGTGATAAATACAGTCCTAAATAATCTCCTGGATTACTTGAGAAGATGAATTCAAGTAATTTTTTTTTTAATTAGGATTTCAGTAAGATTCTGGGAATCATATCTACATTAGCAAATAATTTGGCCCAACAAGAGTGGAGCGGCAGTTTTAAGCAGCTTACATTGGGGTCTCCACATGCGGCACTGTGTTTGATGTCAAATCAGATTTATTTGGGTCCTCACTGGTCATCAATTTTTAGTTCAGAGCCTAACGCCTGCAGCAGCATCTGGGATGTGCATGCTGTGTGCTGGGAAGGAGTTTCCCAACTGCTTTCCGTCAGCAGGAATCCATTTCCCACAAACCAAACCTGAGTGGGTGACCTGCACCCATGTGTGGTGAGTGGGGTTGAGGGAAGGATGCCACAACTCACCTCTAAACTTCCCCACTGCTCCAAATACAAGTGTTGAGTGGGTGCAGCCACTGAATCCACTAAGAAAGTGTGACCGGGGGGGTTTGCGTGTGAGTTGAGCAGGGGCTGCTGGGGGAGACTGTCCTCCAAAGAGCTGGTCCTGAGACAGCTAAATAGGAAGTGGGAGGCTACATCTGTCTTTGGCACCACTGTGGAATGTTGTTCTTAGTGCTGATTTCCACAACTGAAGAAGGGTGCTGCGCGAATTGGAGAGGGTTCAGAGAGAAAAGCCACGGGAATGATGAAAGGTCTGGAAAACATGTCTTATTGTGACAGACATGAGAAGCTCTCTCTGTTTATCTAACAAGGAGAAGATTAAGAGGTGAGTTGATCACAATCCATAAATATGTACATGGGGAACAGAAATTTGATTACAGCTTGCTCTTTGCTGTGGCAGACAAAGGATGTGATAAGGTCCAACTGCTGGAAGATTAAACCAGGCAACCCCAGATGAGAAGAAAGCTGTGTATTTTTAAACAAATGACAATTAAGCACTGGAACTGCTTACTGAAGGTTATGGTAGATTTCCTATCCTTCGCCATTTCAGAAGATAGATTGGTGTTTCTTATTGAAGACGTGATCTAAATTACTGCTTAACAACCTTCCCTTCTCCCTTCCTACCAGAGGATCACCAAATCCCTTCAGAAAAAAAGAAATTAACAGATGGCCTGGTAGAGTGCTTACACAATGGCTTTCATTTGCAATCAGCTCAAAATTAGGATAAACTCTGAATGTTTGTTTATTCTCTTTATTTCCCCCAATTTTATTCACTTGTTTGTTTGTGTATGAGGAAATGCATATGGGCACGCATGAGCACGTACACGCACACAGGTGTGTCCCCTGATACAAAGCTACAGATAGAACGACTGCAAAAAAGTTTAAACTGGTTTGCTAAATTTCAAAGATGTTTTATTCCTAACTGAAAATGTCCAGGTTCCTCTAATAGTGATGTAATAAAAAGTTTCATATCAATTTTTAAAAATTCTGGCTTGAGTTGAAGTCAACCAAAATGAAACACTTGGTTGAAATTTTTCTCATAGGATTTTTCTCTTATAGCAAAATCAAAATCTTCCTGTGGAAAATTTCAGTTTCGTAGCAAGTGCATTCCCATTAGAAAATAACTGAGCTGTGAAACTCCCAGCCAACTGTAGTAATGATGGCCATCACAGAGAGGGGGAGAGAGAGGGAGTGCATTTCTTTGCACTCTCTCACTCAACAGAGAGAATTGAGTTTTTCTCCCTTCCCTTTGTTTTAGCAGTCAAGTTCCCCGCTTTTTCTTAAGCACAAAAACCATATGTGTAAGCATTTATTGCTTGGGTATCAAACTGATAATATATTAAAAGGATTATGATTTACTGCTGTAATTATTGGCCTCCCAACTTTCACCCACAATTATTGTGTGCATATATCTTCCGGCTTGCAAAATCCCTGCTTGCCCATATAAATGATGTGGTTGCGTTACTCTCTACTTTCTTTGCTGCCCTAACTGCTCATTAGAGCAAACACCTCAAAGTGTGCATGTAAATATGTCGGGACTGCTTGGACTATCTGCCTCACTCCCTCTTTTTCTCTCTCTTTGTTGCTTTTCCCTCTTTTCCCTTGCCATCACCCCACTTTTTTCCTGCTATTGTATATCACACTGTATTTTTCTTTCCATTTTTCCAAGTGTCCAAATGTTTCTGTCTGATTTATTTATGTGTGACACTGTTTCAGAGTGCCCAGTTCATTTCCTCTGGGACCATTCTGCTTTTATCTTTCTTCATTTACATGCTTATTTCCTCCTGGTCAGCTCCTCCAGTACACAGTTTTTCCTCCTCTGCCCTGAATTTCTTTGCTCTGATGTCATATTTTCCTCCCATGGTCAGATCACTTCTCTTCTACCTCTCCCCATCTCCTATTCTTCCTCCTTCCTTTACATTTCTCCTTCCTTTACGTTTCTTCTTCCTGTACATCCAGAGGGACCATTTTGCTCACCTTGCTCTGTCTCTGCAAAGGAGCTTCAACCTCCAGCCCTCTACTTTTCCCTGTTTCTTTTCTTTCACTCTGTTCTTTCTCCTTTTCTTGCCTCATTTTTTTCTTCTCCTTTCTGTGCCTTCTGTCTTTGCCTGTTTCCAGGCTTTTTGCTTGATGGAGATGTGCCACATTCCCCTGGGAGAGGTGAGGGCTGAGGACAATGTCCCCCAGGCTGACCCCACATCTCCTGGGTGCAGGACGGAGGTGTTAAGGAACTCAGTGGAAAGGAAATCAAAGGATGCTATTGCCTGACCTGGTGTGGCAGCTGTGTCCCACCCAGCCCTGCTGCACCCCAGAGGTGTCTGCACTTGAAAGAACTCAGGAGCTTGTCTAGCCCCATGCATCCTGGGGCCCAGGAGTGCACCCCATGCTGGCCACCACTAATAGGCAAGTGAAAGCCCCTCGAGGGCCATTCACTTCCCTCCTGTAAATCCGCATGTGGTTTGAAGGGATACTTTATGAGGTGCCTCTGTATACTTGATCCCTTGTATTTTTTTCGTGCTGTGAAGCCTGAGGCTGTCCTTCACAGCTCCTGCAGTAAACCGGGGCTTCGGGATCCAGAGTCCCAGGGACACCGCAGGCTGTGAGTGTTGGCTTTCATAGAAGTCGCAGGCGCTTTCATCAGGGAGCTGCTGTGCAGCCTATGTCTGTCCTCCCCGGAGCACCGCTGCCGAGTGCTGAAAGTCCAGTTAGGAGACAGGTGAGGCTGGTCTGGCAAAGCTTTGTCTCTTTGCCCCTTCACTGTTCAGGCACTGCATCTCTTGGGGGGTTTCTGTCTGCTGCCAGCAGGGGAGAGCAGCTCTTTCAGACCTTTTGTCCCCTCTCTGGTCCCCAGCTGAACTAGCCAACAGTTAAGGTGATCCTACCAGTGAAAACTGAAAAAGTAACTAGGAGAGGAACAGAAGACCTTGAAAGAGGTGATGGTAAGGAAGTGCATGGGAAGACCAGCTCCTGTACCTCCTCCATGGCCGTTCACTGAGTGCCCACAGAGCATCTTCTCTGCCAAGCTGCAGGCCTTACATGAAGGAAGGTGTAGCTGACAGCTGACATTGCCTTTCCTACATGAGTAATGATAGTGGGACTCTGGGGATCCTCTCTTTGCATCCTGGGAAGATATATAACTGCTCTGTGAAAACCAGCATCTGTTTAAGATTCATAAGGACCATCAGAATGAAAGCTCTAAATCCCACAGAAATGACCTATGATGTAGCTCTCTGAAAAGAGTTTTTGAGTAGTGATTGTAAATAAGCAAAAAAGGAACTCAATATGCTCCAAAATATCTTTTTAAAAAGTTTCAAACATGGTGTACGTAGGCTGTAGCATTTATGGAAAGGCAAAAAAAAAAAAAAAAGCAATGCATCCATCCCCCACTCTTGCAGGCTGATGATGTTACAAGAAGAGAATGGAAGGGCTACAGACAGAGTTTTTGGAGTCACTGTCATATCAACTAGTGATTATCAGATTGTCTGCCTGTAATGGCATATGCAGTCATATGTTTTCCTCATCAAACCCAAAATAAATGAAAGGAGGAAACGAAGGAGTGTAAGAGTTCAGCACTTCATTCTTCATACTTCAAGAGCTGCAGCAACAAATGCTAAGGGAAAATTCCCATGTGAGAAACGATATCAGTTCAAGGTCAAATAAGTTGATGCGTGGAAGTCCATTATAAGAAAACTAGAAAGCTACTTTGGGGACAGTCATTGTTTATTGAATGCTTGAAGAGATTGTTTTGATATTCTGTGCCTGAGCCCTGGGCTAGCAGTTAAGCTAACATTTCTAAGGCAACGGGCGAGGAACTGGCAATTCTGTATGCTGCTCCTAAGGACCAGAGGCTAAACTGATCTTTCTTTTCTGAGCCTCAGAAAAGCCTAAATTTTCATACTTGGGACCATCAACTTTATACATTCCTGTAGCACATTTCAGCACTGCAGAAAGGATTAATTTTTCGATTTCTTAGTGTGATGGCAGACTGTTTCATGGGGAAACACTATATGTTTTTGTTACTACAGTCCCTCACAAAAAGCAGCGTGGAGCCACATAATCCAGGGATAAAGTATGTAAGAGGGGCTGTACCTTGGAGAATGTAGTACTTCATGGAGCTCCCACACATAGCATGGTGCAAAATGTGTTGCTGTTTTCCTCCATCTGCATGCAGTGTGGGGGAACTTTTGGGTCCCCCTTCTTACCAGAGCCACCCCTTATGAATCAGGCATCACAGAAGCCAGGAGAAGATGCTAATGATGGACAAGGAGGCCAAATTTCAGCAGACATGGGAGCAGGACAGGGTGCCTACAACACTGATACGTGCCTGCCCACTCCCTCATTGCACCCCCATGGTATATGTTAGGCCTCGGACAGTATAGGGGGGGTGTCCTGGGACACCCCATGGCAGCATAGGCAGTGCTGAGAGTGGGATTCAGCCAGCCTTCATGCGGGTCACACCACTGTCCGCCTTGGGGCAGGAGCATGAGCAGAGAGTGGCCCAAAGGTTGTTATCCAGATGTTTTTCTTTTGGCTTTGTTAGGACTGCAAGCTCAGTTGAGCACTGATTGCACTAACCGAAACTCTGCCTGAAGCTAAACTGGGGGTCAGGTCATGCAGGAAAATTGGTCTCATCTTCCACCTTCCTGTGGGACCCAGTGTGGCTTGTGGTTTCTCCAGGGGGGTCTTTCCTCCTAGAAACACCACAGTGGGCCTGAGGAAGTCTTCCCAACAAGAGCATCATTGATGGCACTACGTTTCTGCTGCCCATTTCAGATTTACCAAACAAATAGACAGCTTGTAGGAAAAAAATCCCCTGTGAGGGCTAATAATAACAACATTCGTGCTGCTCCACCCTTGCTCTGTTCAGTCATCGCAGATGGTGAGGGCGTCCGCACGGGGACTGACCACCACATGTGCTGGGACGCAGGGCTGCCCCCGGCCTGGGAACGCCTCCCTGTTATTATTAATAATAATCTCGCAAGACTGGCATGTGCTGCCTGGGCTTCCTGTGGCAGCTGAAGCAGAGTCTGTAAAACAGGTCTAATTTTAGAGCAGCCTGGGCTGAGCACAGAGACAGTCCAGACCCGGGAAATTTTAAGTTTTCATTGTTTCCTCAGCTGCGGGTGAAGAACTCTCATGGACATTTGGGAGAGTTTTTCCCAGATACGTGAGCTCTTGCCTCTAGCTGCGTCTCGCACAACCTCTGTCTCCAAAACCCTGGTGACATCAGCCTCTTTTTTTCGTTTTGTTTCCATGTCTTTAAAATGGGAGGCCGTTATTTTCCTACCGCGCTTCAAAAAGGGAGAAATTAGTTGTTAGCATTAATAATGAATGTTGTTCAAGTGTTTGAATAATAAGATGTTCAGGGCTTTGTTTTGTGAGGTAGTGCTTCAGATGTAATGCAATTTGTTTGAGCTTCCTGGGAAATTATGAAATGCATGTTTATGTGTGTGTATGGAGGGGACAGGAAATCTGAGACTTGTTTTTATACGTGCAGGGAAAGATTTACAGAACCGTATTTTCTGACATCGTCTTGCCATCAGTCAGTTTAATGGTGCTGTGTGCTGCTGAGCTTTTAATGTTTTGACGTTTGGCAATAGTGGAGGGAAAACCTACAGTGAGGCTGGTCCCTGCTCGAGTGCTGTATATTTGGAAACCATAACTAGCCCCTGCTGTATCACTGCACACGTAGCTCCAACACATTGTCACGTGAAAGGCTGTCCGGCAGTGCGGCGAGTGCAGAGTCATTTGAGTTGGCGTATTAGAATATGTTGCACAAGGGAAAACACTCTTTGCACAAGAGGTTTTTCTTGTAAACAAGCTGACCGGCAGGCTAAAACAAAACTATTGAGCCACAGCAAAGAAAAAGGAAAAGTCACACTGCCCTTGTGTTCATCAGGCTGTTGTCAGTCGACGAAGTCTGCTATTACTGACTTTAAGAAGCTCTATTTTGTTACTGGAAGAGGTTTTCCTTTTGTCTGTATGGATTAATCTGAGCTTAGAATATCTCATACTTTTTACTGCAGGCTTTCATCTCTGTTGTGCCAACATCCCCCAGAAAACAGGAGTGAGCTAATAGCATGACGTTGTTGGAGGTGGGCAATGATGCCAACATTATTTTCACTTCTGTTTTTTACTAAGTGGCTGTACAGCATTGTCATTTAATACTTCTATACCAATTAAACCTGGAATTTAAAAATATTCTTATCAGGCTTTAAATGTCTTCCTTTGGTCCAGTAGCCAGAACAGGCCATTTGCAAGGCTGTTCATTTGCGAACTGAGCATCAGAAAAGTAAGAAAGCGAGGAAAAGGCTCTTTGAGCACAAGGCGGTGAGCACTGGTTACAATGGCTGGATTTAAGTCAGGCATCAGACCCCAGAGGAGTTACAGGATATTTCTACGAAATGCTTAATTACACTGAAGCTGTGTTGCAGATGGACAAGGGAAGGTATTCAGTGGTATAAAATAACCCTCCCTATTTTCTGGCCCTGAAGGCAGAGGGTTTCTAGCAGTTTCTCTCCCTGCAATGCTGCTTCTTGGATTTTCAGATGTTATGGCTGGAGGGACTTCTGCTATTATCTATTACAACACAGCCTGTGGGACTGAATCACCCGCTAGAACAAATAGGGAGATACCCCGTCTTTAAATAGCACACATAGTAGAGAGTCTGTCCCATTCCTAGATAAATTGTTGCAATGCTTAATTCCCTCCCTTGTTAAAATCTTGGCATTGATCTAGTTCGGATTAATCTAGTGTCGGATTCCACCTACTGGATGTTGTGTCTCTGTCTCCTAATTCAGAGATCCTTCTGGAATCAGAAATATAATACAGCTACTTGCAAGAGACCGAACAAAATTTGGAATTTTCACACAGTGGGCAGATACGACTTGTCAACATTTGTTTTCACTCCAAATTATACAAAAAACCCTGCCTTATTAACATGAAGAAATCCCAGAAGGGAAACAGATGAAAAAACAAACAAATCTAAACAAAATTATCATTTTCTTTAATGTAGGACCATTGTTGTTTGAATTTGCTGAATTGGTTGACCAGAGCCTTCTTTTGTGTCAGTTCAATATTAAAAACAAATATTTTCCCATAATGCTGCATTGCTCCTGGGAATTGCAGCCTGAACAAATTCTATCCTCATTCAACTTAAGCAGAGGCTTCTTGGCTGGACTACAACTCCTGTAACGTTATATACAACTCTGAATTAAGTGACAAATTACCCTGTGGCTGGACTGTAGGAGAAACAGGTACCTGCACTGCAGAGAAATGTGTTCAGAAGAAGGTGAAGTTTAAAATTTCCTTGAACAGAACAAACTGAGGTGGAGTATCTTATAATGAAATATTTCATTTTACTTGTCCTGAAAAAAAATCAACATTATTTTTTCTTTATAGAAATTTGTGTGGAAATTTCATTTTGTTTTGTTGAGACAGAATACCCAGCCAGCTCTGTTATAAACCACAGACAAATCACCATTTATTCTCCTATTGAATAAATTACATTAATTGAGGTTGGTTTTTTTTTCGGTATCTCACTAACAGATTTTGCCAATTGCAAGTATATTTGTAATTCTTTCTTGAACTCCTTCCAGTTTGTCAATAGTATTTTTTTAAATATGGACATTGGAGCTAGACTTGCTCTCCTTCTGCTATTAACAGTCCGAGAAACAGTGAGCATCTGCCTTTCCATCCTTGTGTTTTATAGTCCCCTACTCGCACATACCAGGACCACGTTTTCCTTCTTTGTCAATGCATTGCATGGGGAACTCTTGTGCAGCTCAGCTGGTTATCAGCCATGGCCTCTAAATCCTTTTCTAAGTCTCTGTTTCTAAAATACAGCCCACATCCTCAGTGTACAAACTATCTGGGATAGTCAGAATTATGCTTAATTGTACCTTTCCTTTCCTTTCCTTTCCTTTCCTTTCCTTTCCTTTCCTTTTTTCTTTTTCTTTTTCTTTTTCTTTTTCTTTTTTTTCTTTGTGAGCTCAGGTTACCATACAAACCAGATTGCTTGTAGAACAGATCTGTTTTTCTCATTATTTACCACTCCATGACTTTTGTGTCATCTGAAGACTTTGCAAGGAATGGGTGTAGATTTTTTATACTGGATCACAGATTAATGTATTAAATAATCAGAGTAAATCCAAATGGGCCTCCTGTAAAATATCCCCACTGTAAGAGCACTCTCCATCAAGTTACTCTGGGGACTTCTCAATTTTTAGTATGTTTAGTATGCGCTACACTGTTTTTCCAGAAGATCTGTTTTCTGGTATGTTGTGCCATGCTGAACTTGGACATTAGCAGGAGTGTACTATATTGGAAGAGCTATGTAAGTTGGTTAACCTTTGTAGCTGCTGTCTGAAAACACACTGCTGACTTCGGGGATATAAAGTATTGAATTAGAACTGTAATGTTATTTAATGTATCCACCAATATACCATTTTCCACCCAACTGCAGAACAGCGCTATTCTGCATCATTGTCAAAGACCTTATCCTTTTTTCTACCCTCGTTATTGTCTTACACTTATGGGAGTTGTGTTTATAACATTTGGTGTGTTTATAATGCTAGCGATATAAGCAATGAATATATACTTGGTGCTTGGATACCTGGCTACTAAAGGTATCACATTATTCTTTGCACCTATCAATGCCTTCTTCATTGCATTTAAATTTTAACCTGGAAGGCTGACTGATTTTCTTAAGCAGGTAGAAGAAGGCGGCACAGAAAGAGTTTTCAGCATTTAAGAGTAGAAACAGCTGGAGCTGGAAGTGTGACTAGTGTGCTGCAATCCTGTAGAGGGATACTCCTCTGTAAAACACAGCCATGGCAAGCATATGAAATTGCATCTGGTGTCCATCCTATTCTTCTTGCAGAGAAGTTTGACACCGTCTTCCTATTCACCTACATGAAACACCTGAATTTCCCATGACAAGTCTAGGCTGCTGACAGTTTTAAAATTAATAAATAAGGCTTGTGTTAATGGTTTACACTCAGATGACGTGAAGCTGAGGTTTTGCTTTCACCTCTCCAACAGATGAGGTGGATTCATGTTGTGGTTTAACCCAGGTAGCAATCAAAACCATGATAGCTCCTCACTCGCTCCCCCCGACGCCTCAAGTAGGGGAGAGAATTGAGAGGGAAGGGAGAAACCTGTGGGCTGAGATAAAACCAGTTTAATAAAATAACAAAATAATCCTAGTATATAATACTAATACTACATAAAATACAAAATAAGTGATACTCAGTGCAATTCCTCACAAACTCCATCTGCAGCAAGCAGCCAGTCGTGGGAAGAGAGCACCCTGGTCCCAAACAGCTGATCCCAGGGAGACAGTGAAAAGGCCAAAAAGGCAGAAAAGCCCAGAGGCAAACTGCAAAACAGCAGAACAGCAAAATGCTGAATTAACAAAACTGTTAATAACTGAACTAACAGAACTCCCCAAAAGGACTCAACTGTAACTGAGCTGAACTAGAATGGGTCTAACCAGCTGGAAAACCCAACTCACATTACTCATGAAACATGATGTTAATGGATGGAATATTTTCATTGGTCAGTCAAGGTCTGTCCCATCTGCGCCCTGCTTCCTAGCTGCCTTGCACCTGCAGATGGAAAGCCCAGAAAGACCTGGGTCTCCCAGACTATGGCTTAGATACCAGCAAGTGCCCCATCCCTGCAGACATTCAAGGCCAGGCTGGACGGGGCTCTGAGCAACCTGATCTAGTTGAAGATGTCCCTGCTTGTTGCACAGGGGGTTGGACTAGATGACCTTTGAAGGTCGCTTCCAACCCAAGCTATTCTACGATTCTAAGTTCTCACATGGTCTTCGTTCCTACTCAAAACCAATGGAAAGTTACTTGAAAAAGAAACCATTAACTCTAACTTGCAGTGCTATCTTGCTACTCTCAAACTAAATCCAAACAATGACCATGCTAGCTACAAAAAATATGTGTTTCTAACTGTATGAAGAAAATCAGCTTGATTTCAGTCAAACCAGCACAGTTCATCAGGAAACATTTACCAAACCAGGAGCTGCAGATGGCGGTGTCTCTGCTTGGGGTCCTGTGGCCTCTGTTTCTCTCATGCCTCCTCAGCAATAGATGACAGCTGTGACCATGCCCAGGCTTGCAATGCCAGCTTATAGCACGTGAGACCACAGGCTGAGCATCACAGCTGGAAAACCACATGGTGATTTCAGTTCAAAGCTTGCTTTGAGGCAGCAGTTACAGAGAAAGCAGAGTTCAAGGCAACCCATGTTGCTACCAGTAAGCAGAAACTGTGTCTGGTGGGACTCAATGTGGAGTCTGGGTGGGAGGCGCCTGCTGGAAGCATGTTTTGGGGTCATTGTCTAGGGGATCACAAGGTGTTGAGCATCTTCCACTTGTAGTGATTTCTCTGGGACCTGCATTCAGCCCCTTTCAAGAAGCTATAGAAAACCCACATGTTGGTATTTACTGTGGAAACCCCTCTTGAACTTGGTTATGCATACAGAAAACATGTAGTGGTAAAGGCTCAGGTTGGTAGTACAGGAAGTTGGGTTCATCATTCTGCCCTTTCATAACAGTTTTGCAGGATGTTCCCAAAAGCTGCCAATGATGTAGGGAAGTGATTGTCCCCAGGTACCCAGGGGGTTCAAGGGAGTGTGCATGATGTGACTGAGAGCAGGGAGCTCATATACAGCAGACCATATATGCAAGATTTCTACAAGGGAATGATTCCGGCATTGGAAAATCCAAAATCGAAAGGAGTAGAAAGAGCCAGCTCCCTGGTCAATGAAGAGAGAGACTCTCTGATTTCAATAAGAGATATAGCTTTAAGCAATATGACAGAGAGGAACCTCTTTCTCTCCAAGGTAGCCTTAGGCTAAAGTCAGCTGTGGTGGACAGTCCGCAGAAAACAAACTGATGCCATGTGGCTTACGTGCAGTCCTGAAACAACCCGGAGTCATGGATCAAAAATGAAAGTGCTCATTGTTTGCACAAAGAGTTTTGCTGAATACTTCAAATACAGTCGTGCGTGAACCCAGGGAAAGCAATGAAAGGGAAAACAGTTGTTCAGGAGCATAATTTAATCTGGTTTTATTCCTTCTTCCTAATTCTTTGGACTGGAAGGTTGTTAGCAGTATTTTACAAGCTGGATACAAAATCTAAGTTAAACTCATCCCTGTCCAGAGGCCCAGCCTTAAGGTTTTTATTGCGCTAAGGTGCCATGAAAGCCTGGTTTTGAAGGTTGCCCTGGTGCATAGGCCTGGTGATGCTCATCCTCTGTGATGTGGTGACGCCTCAGCTGCCTGCAGGCCCCTGGTTTCTTACCATGTCCCTATTTGCATAAGAAAAGGCTTCCTATTTTAAAACCTTCCCTAACCTACAAATTAGTGCAGATGAATGGCCTTTTGTTGGAACTGGAGTGGTTATCCTAGTTCCAACAATAGCAGAGCCAATGCCAGATTCTAAACCCTCGTAATGCATATAATTGTGCGATATTATACTAGAGGGGAAATTTGTTCTCTAGTCCAGCTGGTGATTAGCTTTACATTGAGGCATTGGGATTGGATACCCCTTGAAACTTTATCCTGGTTAACGTAAATACAGCTGGTATTTTTTGGTATAACAATTCAACCCTTACTCCTAGGAGCAATCCCACTGGGACAGACCTGGAAGTCCTCGCTTGGATTTTACTCAGGCAAAACTCTTGCTACCTTCAGTCAAAGTTTTGACCCAGTAAAGTCCAAGTGTGAGCACCGGGAGATGGTCCACCAGCATTTCTTTGTTTGTTGGACACTGTTTAATCACTGGAATAAAGATTACAAGACCAAATCCCAAACTAGGTGTAAATACCTGCTAGAAATGTAGGAACTGCTAAGTTGTATTTTATTAACAGCTCATCTGCACCAGTATCCCAGCATCACTGTCAGCAGCCGCGCTTCTTTGGAGGTTATTCATAACTCAGTTTTCTGTGCTTACCTGCTTATTCTCTAGGATTACATTAAACCAATAATTAATGGATGGCTGATAAACAGAACCACAGTATTTATGGCTTTTCTCTTCTGCATAACCACTTCTAAATGTGCATGGTCCTACTGTTCCTTCTGTCTCTAACCTCTTTTTGAAATTTACGAACTAAATTAAATTCAAAGCATTTATTTTGATGGATATTTCCAAAAGAGGAATTGTCTGTTATGAAAAATTCCATCATGTATCACCCTGGTTTGTATTTTTAATTTTCATTTTTGTGAAAATAAAGTTCCAAATGATTTTTTGATAGTTAAATTGCAACGTTGTTGACGTTTTTGTGTTCAGCCCATTTTGAGAAAATCTTTTTCCCGTCAAAAATGAGACAGCCCAATACTGAACAAAAAAGCATACGAAACCCAATGTCAGCTTAGAGGAAATGAGATTCTTCCTTAACTCTCATTCTGACTATTAAAAAATGATGGCTGAAAAATGTATTTCAAAATTTATTTTGAAAAATGAAAAATGTCAATGGCACTGTATTTTTTCAAGTGAAAGTAGGTCTGAAACTCCTTAAGAGCAAACAGAAGAGAAAAATCTCTGCCCTAAGAAAATAATTAAATCTGTTTGCTATGAATGTATTTATTTCAAAGATATGTGGTAGCAGTAATCTTCAATCTGGAATCTTCAGTCTGGGAATTGCAAACAAATGTGTCTTCTTTCACTTGTTACATTTTGTTTCATTTTGAGTGCATTTTTTTTTTATTATTCTAGAAGAGTATGGGTAGAAATGTACTCTTGGACTTCTACACACACTGTATTTTATATATCTCTAACATATGTTTTCCTTTGTCCGTTGTAAAATAAATGGTCCTGTTTATTCTTTTTTTACTTATATCTCCTGTAGAAATTCCCTCCCACACTATTAATTCTTTGAATCATTTTCATTGCAGCATTTGGAACCATTTTAAATGTCTTCTATGTCTTGTTAAACAGGATCAAAAAGGACTCCAGAGCAGTAGATGAGAGCACATCTTCAGCCTTTCCACAACGTAACAGGCTATATTACGTTTCATTCTTTTTTAAAAGAAATTATTTAAGTCTAGCATCTTCGTGCAATGACCCACCCAAAATAACACCTTCATGCTGAAAATACAGGAGAGTTAGGACTGCCAGAATGGTTGGGTCAGACCAAAAGTCACCATAACCTAATATTTTTTTTTTGATGGGGAGCAAAGAGCAGCTGAGCGGGAAGAGCCGAGTGCAGGGCAGGCTGGAGGGATGCTTCCCCCCTCCGCCCTTCCCACAGTCTGTCTCAGGTTGCAGCTAAGCCATCATTTTTATAGCCACTAATGGCCTATTCTCCACTAATCAGGATAATCCCTTTTTGACCACTTTTATACATTTGCCTTCCACAAACCTCTTTTGCAATCAGTTACGGCACTTGGCCTGTACTGCGTGAAAAACTACACCTTTGTTTGCCTTGAACTGGTTTAATGGATGCCCCTTGCATCTGGTACTGTGAGAAGCAACAGTATCATTCCCTACCTACCTCTGTTGCACTATTTGGGATTTTATTATGTTCTCCATACTGTTCTCTTTATCATTTCCTTAAAGACCCAGAAGGTTCATCTAGTCCCAGGAGCTGAATGTCAAAGTAAATCTCCAGTGAGGTAGGAAAATAAAGGAGAGAAAGAAACCTCTGATTTACTGAATGTATTATGATAGATTTGATTAAATGATTGAGAGTAAAAACTAATTGGACTTAATTGTGAGGCCAGTTGCTCTAGTAGAAACATATGTAGAGTTTATATATTTGGCTGGTATACTCTGTGGAGGTTATGCTGGCCAATGGAAAGATATAAAGGAACTTGGCAGAGTAAATAATGCAGTTCATTGAACTAAATGTTTTGGATAAATCAATGGGCATTGGTATTTATGTCTAAGCACAGGGCTGAAGGGAAATCTTTTGGGGAAAGTTCTGATATTGATGTGTGTACCAGAAGGTGGGAAAGAAAGAGAAAGAGAAAGAGAAGGAAAGAGAAGGAAAGGAAGGAAAGGAGGGAAAGAAGGAAGGAAGGAAGGAAGGAAGGAAGGAAGGAAGGAAGGAAGG